>JAMZAV010004963.1:0-47553 GCA_024449915.1 Sweltsa coloradensis
CTCCTAGGTATAAGTGTATTGTTTCTGGGCAATTGAGTTTCCACTCGGTGGCAGAATTTCTCGCCCTATTATCCCTCCTTAAACTTAATTTAAATCTATATATAAATCTTTCTCCCCGACCACATCCCCTTGAACCCGTTCCAATCTACGGTAATTATGCGTAACGGTTTCGAGAAAAAATGCATAAAAAATGCATAAAATGTTTCCAGCTTTTCACAGTATGTGTAATTGATAGTCCCTAATTCATTTTCAGCTACCGCATTACGATCTTTTCACTGTTACTAATGTTTTTCGTCTTTTTACCTGTGTAAATTGTGCTGTCACTTTTACGTAGGCCTACTGTACGTAGGCCGCCATACTGGTTTGGAAAGCGCTATCTCCTCCGCTACGTCTCTTCCGCTGCGTACACAGCGTAAGAGAGTATTTTTGTTTTAAAATAGCGACGTTTAAAGGTTTAAAAAAGGTATTTTTGTTAAATTAGCGACGTTAAAAGTTAAAAAAGGTATTTTTTGTTTAAAATAGCGACGTTAAGGTTTTGAAGGTTTGTTTTTGCAAACTCCATCGCTATTTGAAACAAAAATACCTTTTTTAACCTTTAACGTCGCTATTTTAAACAAAAATACCTTTTTTAACCTTTAACGTCGCTATTTTAAACAAAAATACTTGCTTACGCTGCGTACGCAGCGGAGGAGACGTAGCGGAGGAGATAGCGCTTTCCAAACCAGCATGGCGGTCTACGTACAGTGACAGCACAATTTACACAGGTAAAAAGACGAAAAACATTAGTAACAGTGAAAAGATCGTAATGCGGTAGCTGAAAATGAATTAGGGACTATCAATTACACATACTGTGAAAAGCTGGAAACATTTTATGCATTTTTTATGCATTTTTTTTCTCGGAAAACCGTTAACGGCATAATTACCCAATCTACTATTGTTCTACCCAAAAAGGAATTCTTTCCCACATCAGTTTTAAACCCAACCCTTTCACATTTCCAGCTATGATCATTCTTACCCAAATATAACCCTTGTCTCACACCTTTACCAATTTCATTCCAACCTTCAAATCCCCTACTAATTCTATAGAATTTTGCCAATCTGTCTTCTTTCCTCCTACATTCCAGAGTCTGCCATTTCAAATTTTTCACCAATTCTCCAGAACTTTCATATTCCCTTATCATTAGCCCTCTTACATCTTCGAATTCTCTCCATCTCAATCCTTTCCCCATAACCCACCTGGCCGCCTTCTTCTGCACCTTCTCAATTTCATCTTTCTCTCCCAACTCTGTATGGATCCCAAATTGATCCTGCGTAGCTACTCCATCACAGGTCTCACTAATGTTTTATACAAATGGTTTCTCACCCCTTTTGCAACTCCCACTGTCACCCTTCTTACAAAACTCCTACCTCATTAACATGGCAATCCCAATTCAACCCCTTTTCCAAATGTAGGCCCTACACCAAGATATTTGTAACTAACTTCTCTTTGTAAATGCTCCCCTTGTATGATATAAACCCAGTTCACTTTTTCTCTTTTCTTTCCAAACGTAACAACCTTGCACTTTTTAGTGTTAAAACCCATTTTATTTTCATCTACCCATATCCCCAATATATCCAAATCTCTCTGTAAACCTCGCCGATCTTCCTCACATAAAATCTCTCTGTATATTATGCAATCATCTGCAAATAATCTTAACTTTGATTCCACCCCACTAACAATATCATTGATATAAATTAAGAACAACAATGGTCCTAGTATACTACCTTGCGGTACTCCAGATTTCACCTTTATTTCCCTTGACAGATCTTTACCAACTCTTACCCTCTGCGTTCTATCCTTTAAAAAATCCCCTACCCATCTTACCACCCACTTATCCTCAATTACATCATCCAATTTCTTTAATAATTTCCCATGAGATACTTTATCAAATGCCTTTTCAAAATCTATGAAAATTGCATCTACTTCACCCCCTCTATCAATAATTCCACTCAATTCATTTGTTAAACCTAACAATTGAGTTTCACAGGAGTACCCTTTTCTAAACCCATGTTGACTTTCATTTAGCCATCCCTTTTCATCAAGTATTTCACGAATATGTTTTTCAATCATTTTCTCCATTATTTTGCTCAATTGAGGTTAATGATATAGGCTTTTTCCCAATTGAGGTTAATGATATAGGCCTATAGTTTCCTATATTCCCCTTTCCCCCTCCTTTAAAAATCGGTACTACTTGTGCACTTCTCCATCCATTAGGCATTTTCCCAACACTTAATGATCTTGAACAAATATCCTTGAAGTATGGAACCACAGATGACCCAGCCATCTTAATAAATTTACTCACCAACCCATCATTCCCTGGTGCTTTGCCATTACGTAAGTTCCTTATTACTTCCTTAACATCCTTATCAGATATGCCCATTGCATTACAACCCCTGTCATCTCCCACAACATCAAGTACATGATCTACATCATCACCATCCTGAAAAATCTTGAGTAGAACTCATTTAGAGCACCAGATTGTTCAAGGTCTGTTACATATGTTATCCCCCATTCACCCTTCAAAGTTGGGACGTCCTTAATTATTTTATTACCCTTAATATACTTATACATTCTGTTCCAACTCCCTTTACTATCTTTTTCATCCATTATTCCCAATAAATAATCCCCTTTGCTTTCATTTTTTCATCGTTCAAATGTTTTCCCTTTTTTTTATTTATTACCAGGCAATGTAAAATCATCAATAATGTTGCCGTTGTCTGGCCTAGTCCCCGAGCTGTTGTAGAGCGTCCCTAATTCATCGCAAACATTTCCAAAACCGGTCTTCGTTCCTCGGGTGCTGCATCGATCGTCACCTCGCTCTACAGTAACCTGTCTATAGGTTAGGCCTTATAGGCAAACTTTGTTAAATCATAGGCCTAGGCCTACCGGCGGTGTTGGGGAAGGAACTTTTAAAATTCTTTTTTTGTGAACTTTTCAGTGAACTTACTCTTTTTTGGTTTTTATTACTTTATATACTATAATATATACTATAAGGGTAATTTGACGGAACAGTGCTTCATCCGATTGTAATGATTTCTTCACAGAACCTTAATTGGTAAGCCTAATTATGAACAATTCCTTAGGCCTATATTGTAAAATTTGGAAAATAACTTTCAAAAAGGCTTTACTAAGCATCACTTGTCGACATATTAACGTTTCAAAACGGCGCTTACCTTAGAAATGTGTAAAAAGTAGGAAAAACATTAGTGTCACCTGCAAGGCTGTATGCCCAAGTAGTGTAGGCCTACAAACCTCGCCACGGGCACGGCGCTTCGCCACCCCTCCAAACCCCCTAACCTAGGCCTACTATTCCCAGGAAAATTCCACTGGTAATTAAACAAATTACCTAAATTATAGTTGAAACTTTACAATGCAACCCGCGTAGGCGGGAATATGGAAAAACGAACACAGATTGAACACGTAAACACTCTGGACATTTTACTGTTGTTGGTTCGCCATGTTGGACAAAAACATCTTGCTTTAACGTAGTAGGCCTACCAACCTTTTGCACTAATATAGGCCTACTCAACCTACAAAACCTTTAACGTCGCTATTTTAAATACATATAAAGGACTTTCAACGCAAAATGACTTTCGTTTAAAATAGGCCTAAGGTTTTTTGTTACTATAGGCCTAGGTAACACCAAAAACGTGATGATTCTATTTTGGATTTTTAAATTATGTTATTGTAAGGTACTTGCAGTGAGAACAACATCTCAGCACGGTAGGCCTAGGCTGCGTTACTCCTCGCCACTTATATGTTTATGTTTTTCAACTTTTTACACATTTCCAAGGTAAGCGCTGTTGTGAAACATTAATATGATGACCAGTAATGCTTGGTAAAGCCTTTATGAAAGTTTTTTTTTCAAATTTGACAATAATACGGAATTGTTCATAATTACCCCTTAATTTTATGAATTAATATAGGCCTATGTGTGAAATTTAAGTGCAATCGAAAAGTTATTTCTCATAGGCCTATATAATCACAATTTAGGCCTAGGCCTAGCCTATACGATTTTTTACGATTTTGAAAATTTCTTCGACTCATAGGCCTAACACCTACATGCTTTATCCGATTGTCATGATTTTTTCACAGAACATTAATTTTTTGTTGGATGAGCGTAATTGGTCCATTGAGCTGCCATGTGTTATGCGGATTTTCTGTTGTTCTGTGAAAAAAATCATATTTAAGTTGATTTTTTTTAAAAATAAAATAAAATTAAATAAAAAAAAAAAAAAAAAAAAATAAAAATTTGAAAAAGAAAAAAAAAAATAAAAAAAAATCGTAAAATTGCAATTTTCATAAGAAATAATTATTTGATAGCGCTCAGATTTCACACATATTTATAAAATTAAGTTTCTGTGAAAAAATCATTACGATCGGATGAAGCATGTAGGGGCTATAAGCCAAAGAAATTTAAAAAGTCGAAAAAAGTCGTAAAATTGCGATTTTTTAAAGACATTTATGTTTCGATAACGCTCAAATTTCACACGAATATATCAATTCATAAAATAAAAGTTCTGTGAAAAAATTATTACAATCGGACAAAGCATGTAGGCCTAGGTCTTATAGGCCTAAATCGAAGAATTTTGTTAAAAATCGAAATAAATCGTAAAATTGCGATTTTCTTGAGAAATAATTTTCCGATTGCGTTCAAAAACGTGGCAGTTCTAAGTTCAGAGATTTCGAAGGCCTCCATAAAATTTCATCGCAATCGGAGAATCGGTTTAGCCGGAATCGTGTGGACAAACAGACAAAAATACAAAAAAAATATGAAAAAAAAACATTCTGGAATTTTTTCTCCAGTGTAGTAGAATGGAATCTTCGCTACGCTCATCCAATTAATATATTCTTGTGAAATTTGAGCGTAATCAAAAAATTATTTCTCATAAAAATCGCAATTTTGCACTTTTTTTGTTTTTACAAAATTACGCTTATCCTATAACGCGCCTAAAAAAGCGTTTGCGAAGCTTACTAGTAAACATATCATTAAATATTTAGCCTAAAACTAGATTCAAAATATTGTTACAAATTTCAAGTCCAAAATTTACATTTTTGACCAGATAACACTGATTTTGCTGTAGCTTCTTTACTTCTAGATATCCACCAAATATTCAGAGCAAGTAGATTGTAGCACTGCCATCTAAATAAAGTAATTTTTACAACTATTACCCTAGGCAACAACAGTCGGGCAAATTAAAGATGTAGGGCCTACTAATGTGCCCCCTGTTCCAATGTGCCCCCTTCTCCCCTACTAGGCCTAGGCCTACCTAATTTTATTTTGTAATACTAAATATGTATGTAGTAATACGACGCCTCACTTTGAAGTTTTCAACATCATTGCGCCTACTTTTGTTTCCTTGAACATGACTCTTGCCAAGTGTGGCTTCAGTTTCGCTCGTGCCACTGTCTCCAGGCCAAGCCGCCATGTAGGCTACGGCCAGCCGCCAACCCGATGCACTCCTCATTGCTGCCAGCTGGCAAGTGTCATAGGTGACCACCACATAAAAATATATTGTGAAAACTGGTCTGTGCTACTGCTGCACCAAATAAACATTTTCTGTCATCATTTATTCAATTGTAGTTTGTGGCCAGGGTTGCACTAAGAAAAAATAAAAATCTTGTTTGAGCACATCAAAAATCAATGAAATCCTTAAAAATGAAACACCCAAATCCTTAAAAATCCTTTTAATGCCTAAATGTACCAATTTCGATATGATATCAATATCAAAATGTAATTGTTGTAAAAAAAATGAAAAGATTACCGTAGGCCTATTTTTAATGATTTGAGGCCAAAAAGAGTTGATAAGGTATCACCATAAATACATTTTTAACATTTTTTACGATCTCGCAATCGCGTTTCATGACTCGGCACCTCCACCATGATCCAGCCACGATTAATTTAATTTTGACCCCCCACCTCCACCAAAATTACGAAATTTATCATTTTTGGTGTAAATTTTGGTATTTTGGCCTATGTATTGAAAATATTCCCACTTATCAATATTGCATTAAAATTAAAATATAGTTTTTTGCCCAGCCCTAGTTAAAAACAGTGTAAAATGAAGAACTAAACAAAAAAGGAGATTTTTTTAAAATCCGTAAATTGGAATAAAAATCCGTCGATCCGTTTTGCATCCTCATAATCCGTTAAAACGGATAAAATCCGTAAAAACAGCAATCGTGTAGCCTACTGTATGTGTTTACAAAATCAGAAAAAGAAAAATTTAACTTAATTAGGGCTAGTAGGCCTAGGCCTACCTAATTAAAAATATAAAAAATTAATTTAAAATCTAAAAAATACCTACGAGAAAAATACTTTTATGTCAAAAACAACCATTTCAATTCCTTCTAAAAATACGTTTAGGTGTAATAAGCCTACGTTTCCTTTTTTTATTACAATAAGTATTTCGTGCCTTCCTTGCTCCTATCGCTTTCAAAGCTATCTGGAGGACAGAAATACCCCCCAAAAAAATTGCCTCCGGCGGCAGGGGCTTCGCCCCAAACCACGGATAGCCCACGCAAGTCCATGGTGGTAATAATGTCGAGGTGTCCCGGTATCGGTTTTTAAATAGGCTATGGTCACCCTATCCTTTGCACACAACATAGGGACTAGGCCTACGTGTGTTAATTTTTATTAAAGCACCGGTGAACGTACCCATAAAAACCGTTTACACGTACAACACTGTCCCTTCCGAAACTTATAACCCAGTTCTTAATTTTTCAGTGCTGAACCTCTGAAAAAGAAAAAGAAACTAGATCCTGCTGTAGTAAAACAGCGAGAAGAAAGGAAACGGAAAAAAATAGAAAAACAAATACGCAGATTAGAAAAGAATTCAAGACAGCTTAAGCCAATCGACGAGCTGGACGTTCCATTAAAACTTGTCGATGAAAAAAGGTGAGTACCGTAGTTATTAGTTCAGTACACATCAATACTAGTAGGCTATTCAGTAGACTGACATTCTGCCAATGGATCATTCATCATTGCTAGTTCTACTTCTGAGGGCTAGGTAATACGTACAACAGGTAATTAGGCTTTTGAAATGTGCAATAGGTATGCATGCATACGGCTTACCATTGATTTTGTATGCCTATTAATACTTTTTGTGTCCATCGTCACTTGCCATAGTATTTTCTGGCTTGGCCTAACCTAACCCCAAGTTGACAAAATGTTCTGTTGTTGTCGATATGTCATTCATTTCCTTTTCAGTATTCGCAGCAGAATGGTCCAGCCAATGACAGCTGAAGAAATAGAACAGCGGGCACTCCTTGAAAAAGATTGGTCTCGCTATAGAGGCAAACAACATATGAAAGACATTCAGATAATTGACCGTATCATGTTTTCTCAACAAAAAGCGCTTGATGAGTTGAGAAAGGAGTCTGAAGAACTTTATCAGGAAGCTATTCAGGTAGGTGTTATGTCAGCTCAAACCACTCTTATAATTGAGGGCGTCATGCAAGAGGGGGATAACTTAATTAACAAACTCCCAGAACTTGAGATGGATAAAAATTTCAAAATAGCACGACTCACAAACACGGGTTTCCTTGGAGTTACAGTAGATGAAAATTTAAATTGGGAAGCACAGTTAAAGAAACTGACCCCCAAATTGAGCTCTGCATGCTTTGCACTGAGAGTGATAAGAGATGCCATGGGTGTTCAAACAGCAAAAATTGCTTACCATGCTGTAGTGGTTCAAGCTTCCTCTCACCCTACACCCCCTGACCATCCCCCTCTTTGCCTCGACGCAGTCGGCGGGCAGTGGGGGTTAAGTGTTGGAACTGTGTGGACGTGCTCGAGAGCGACCGTCGTTCACCTCCAGGACACCTCTACCTACACTCGACAGCCCGGACTCTTCAGTTACTCTACAAAGGCCTACGTCGAGAAAGCCCATGGGTATCGTACTAATAGTTTATTACTTATGGCCATAAGTTAGGGTTCTTTTATTTTATTTAATCATTCCTGTATGAACATTGTATTTCAATTTAGATTACATTTTTAGCTAAATCTACATACTATTACTGTGTTGTATTGTGGATCTAGCCTTGTTGCCCTCGAACCAGGTAGGGACCGCCTCCCTGGTCACTTCTTCCCTCCTCTTAGAAGGCACAACACCTTTAGATTAGGTTATTAGTAATTAATTATTATTAATTCGCCGACGTCGAGAGGAAGGAGTGGACGAGCGAGCACATTTGGCGCCCGAACAGGGACCTGTCCCGATAGACTTTTGATACTTTGTAGTATATCGCACTTATTTGTTTTGTGCATGCGTGACATATACGTCAAGCAATATGCCTAATAAACGTGTCACTCTGGACGACATGCGGGCTCTTTTGAGTGAGAACAATGATATTTTGAAAGAATCTATCAAATCTCAAATCGACACGGTATCGACGAGAGTGGACACTCAGATGTCTACTCTATCCGATAAGGTGGCACAATTGGAGGTGCAGATTCATGATATGCAGACGGCGCAGGCTTCGATGTCCGGACAGGGCAATGGAACTGAGAGCCCCGCGCTTGCAGTGTCGGAAGATAGTAGGCCTCTCACTGTCAATAGTGACCAGGCAATTGCGTCGCCTTCGTGGTATGAGTGTGTAGAGAAGGGGTTAGTCAAATTTGACGGGAGTGCGAAGACGCATCCCATAACCTTTATTAGAGAGGTTGAAGAACAATTTGATGCTATGCAGGTGCCTGAGCGTTCCAAGCTTAGACTTGCATTGAAATGCTTGCATGGGTCTGCAAAGCGATGGGCTGAGATATTCTCGGACAAGTTCGATTCGTTCCACACTTTCAAAGAAGTGTTTGTAGACGAATACTGGGGCCGTGCAAGGCAGATGGCTGTCAAGAAAGAGATAAATTACGGTCGCTGCCCAGGAAGTTACGAGGGTAGGAGGGCTGAATATTTCCTTGAAATGGCAGCCAAAGCTCGACACTTGACTCCGCGTCTTAGTGACGCGGAACTAATTGACTCACTGGCGGACCATTTCCCTCCCGCCATGCGTTCAACTATCCTTGGTGCTAATATGAATAGTATAGACGCTTGCCTGAAACTCATAAGACGCCTAGATTCAACAGACTATAATAGGAACGCGGGAAACTCGAATAATAGAGCAGTGAACTCGCGAGGTGCTGGTAGTCAACATCCGTCGATAGAGGCCGTGAGGGACAAACGGGTGCACGTAATGGAGATGTCGGAGACAGGGGACGAACCAGAGACCGCGGGTAAGACGGTGCAGGAAAACTAAGTCGGGTTGCTTCTCACCGCCCTAAGGCGACCCAACTGTTGAAGGAGAGGGCGGACTTAATTAGTCTGATTAAATCAACTATCGGTCAAGATAAGGTTGATAAAGTATTGGCTATACGGGAACAGAGTAATGATGTATCTTCAGGTAAATCGGAAGAGGTAGAAACATGTGAATTCATGGATGGCTCGCAAACTGTAGCGCCTATTCTTTCAGTTTTCAAGAGCCAGAATCCATCTAAGGAATTCCTTGAAAGCGATGGTGTAGATACGAGTCCTACTTCTAGTCGCGTGGTTCCTGAGGTCCTAGGAAAACTACATGACGTAATGATAGCCATATTAGTAGACACCGGCAGCGAAATCTCGTGTATTTCCGAAGAGTTCTACCTACGCATGCAGGGACAGGGAGCAATAATGCCCACCCTTCCTGTAACGGGTGTAGTTGTTTCCGGAGCTACGGGAAAAAGAAAAAAGATCGCGATGCAAGCTTCTATTACTGTCGATATAGGCGGATTTGTGTTTGACATTGTTTGTCTAATTATACCTGATCTAGTCAGGGAAATGATTCTGGGGTCAGATTGGTTATCCGAGTATTGTATTCAAATTGACTTTATGAAAAAAACTCTTATTCTACCAAACAGTGAGAGTGTAATTGGATGAGCGAAGCGAAGACTTCAATTTTACTGACCCCCCCAAAAAATTTAGCTCGGTTGTTTTTTTGTTTGTTTTTCTGTCTGCTTGTTCGCTCTCTACCGGGCAAACGGCATATGCGATCTTGATGAAAATTTGACACGACCTTCGTTTTCTCTGAACTTAGACTTGCCACGTTTTTGGGTACAATCGAAGAAATATTTCTCATGAATATCGTACTTTTACGATTTTTTTCGATTTTTAGTGCGATATTTTCGTGCCATTTGGGCCAATTCTGACCAAACGGGTGGGGCTATAACGTTCATATTTCACATGGACATTAAGGTAATGGTGATGTATTGCTTTCTGAAAGAAAAAGTTGAAAAAGTTAGCCAGAATCATAGAAATAAAGCTTTTAATATACGTTATTTTGACTTTTGTGCGATATTTTCGTGCCATTTGGGCCAATTCTGACCAAACAGGTGGGGCTACAACGTTCATATTATACATGGACATTAAGGTTATGGTGATGTAGTACCTTTTGAAAGAAAAAGTTGAAAAAGTTGGCCAGAATCCATAGAAATATAGCTTTTAATGTAAGATTTTTACGTTAAATATTAAAAATTAACAAGAAACAATAGAAACTTGACAACAATCACCTACAATGCGTCGGCAGAAAAACAAAGCACTTGCAAAAGTATAGATATCCCACGCAAACTAAAAACTTCAAAAAAGCTCATCCATCAACGCGGCGGACTTTAGCGTTTTCCTAGTAAAGTTTATTGAACACAACGTAAACAACAACAACCAAGGGTCGACCCAGGACAACCCTGACTCACAAACAGTAAGGCTGCTTGAGACAGAGTTACATGTGTTGGCCAAGTTGAACATACACCAACAAACACACATTGTTGGGCTGGAGAAGGGGTCTAACAATAGGGGTATTGTAAATAGCCATAAACAGGTTAGGGAGAAACCGACGAGCCAGCCTCAGGCTAGAGACTCGGGAAGCAGCCCATAACAACAAACACAACCTTAGAGGCGACGACCTTGCGTGAAATTCGGGAGAAGGTTGATGACATAACAATAGACAAAATAGTGAAAATACTCAAGCTACAGCCAGATAATTCCACTCCATATGATCAGGAAATCATTCTCGCCGGGACTCGGATGCAGCAGAGAGCAGAGAGACGCAAGAGGAGCCACGACACGGGCATGAAGCTCATCTCGTTTACACCAGGCGACAAGGTCCTGCTCAAGACGGCCGGCATATTGAACGCCTTGGATAAAGTCATTAAAAGAAGTTCTACCTGTTGTACGAGGGACCATTTGATAGAGGGAAGGTTATTGGTCTCAATGCGTATCGGTTGATCAAATCATCAACAAATCTCCGGCCATACAACTACAAGTCATGTAATTAGATGAAAAATACAAAATACCTGTGTTTTGACTTTCGTCTAGGGGGGGCAAGTTGTAGTGGTTCAAGCTTCCTCTCACCCTACACCCTCTGACCATCCCCCTCTTCGCCTCGACGCAGTCGGCGGGCAGTGGGTGTTAAGTGTTGGAACTGTGTGGACGTGCTCGAGAGCGACCGTCGTTCACCTCCAGGACACCTCTACCTACACTCGACAGCCCGGACTCTTCAGTTACTACGAAGGCCTACGTCGAGAAAGCCCATGGGTATCGTACTAATAGTTTATTACTTATGGCCATAAGTTAGGGTTCTTTTATTTTATTTAATCATTCCTGTATGAACATTGTATTTCAATTTAGATTACATTTTTAGCTAAATCTACATACTATTACTGTGTTGTATTGTGGATCTAGCCTTGTTGCCCTCGAACCAGGTAGGGACCGCCTCCCTGGTCACTTCTTCCCTCCTCTTAGAAGGCACAACACCTTTAGATTAGGTTATTAGTAATTAATTATTATTAATTCGCCGACGTCGAGAGGAAGGAGTGGACGAGCGAGCACAATGCATATTTCGAATCATTGGTTAGGTATGGCATAGGCCTACAAATATGGGGTAGCACTACACTAATGAAATATTTAAACTACAAAAAGAGCAGTTCGCATCTGGGAGGCCTTTCATATAGACAATCATGTATACAAACATTTAAAAAAATGGAAAATACCGTAAAATTGTACCGTGGAAATTGTACCGTGCATCTATGTACGTATATGAGCTCCTTAAACATAATATTGTAAACAAAAATGATAAAAATACAACAACAACAAAATATTCACCAACATAATACGAGGCAAAAAGGTAATTTACATAGGCTTATACCCCACAGCAACACAGTGTTGCCAAAAAGGCTCACATATAGCGGGGATCACTCTTTTCAACAGCTTACCAAAAAATATAAGACAGATAGATAAAACAAAACAGCTCACACAAAAAATATATACCAACCTGGTGCAAAATGCATTTTATTCAATTGTAGCTTTTAAAGAAGGTCGAATTGAAATCGAGTAACATGTTCTAACTTTGACAATATACAAGGCCTATGTCCTTCATTGTTTTTAATATATATATTTATTTTATACATCATTAGGGTCAAGCTCATATTTAATGTATTTATTAAGGGATTTTATGATGTTAGTTTTGTACTGCCTTGTGAGATAGTATAGCCTAATGTATACCGGTAACTAAGTTTTAAGACCTGTGACCTGTAATATACCGCGGACACATATTGTGCGAGGGGTCGCCATTATGCAATTAAAAGAAAGAAAGAAAGAAAGAACTTCAATATTCTAGTTTTGAGCTACGGCACGGGAAATCAAATGACTAGGCCTAGGCATGCTAAAGTGTGACCCACAGCATGCAATTTACGATTTACTATTTACGGGTAACACAAAATATATTTTGGGGGTAGGCCTATGGTGGAGGCGGCAGTTCAGGTGGTCTATTAATATCAACTTGTGTGACAACAGTCGATCGATAGCGACACCTTTGTTGGATGAGCGAAGCGAAGACTTCAATTTCACTGACCACCAAAAAAATTAGCTCGGGTGTTTTTTTTTTGTTTTTTTTTACGCTCTAGGCCTACCTGGCAAACAGCATATGCAATCTTGATGAAAATTGGAGGGGACTTTCGAAATCTCTAAACTTAGACATGCCACATTTTTGGGTACAATCGAAGAAATATTTCTCATGAATAGCCTACCGGTAGGCCTATCGTACTTTTACGATTAAAAAAAAATTTTAACGCAATATTTTCGTGGCATTTGGGCCGATTCTGACCAAACGCGTGGGGCTACAACGTTCATATTTTACATGGACATTAAGGTAATGGTGATGTAGTTCCTTTTGAAAGAAAAAGTTAAAAAGTTAGCCAGAATCTATAGAAATAAAGGTTTTAATATAAATTTTTTGAGGTGTATGACAAGTACTAGGCCCTAACTATAGAAACTTGACAACAATCACCTACATTGCGTACAAAATGCAAGTCTTTGGGCCTCCAGATATTTTACATTAAAATAAAATAAATTTGTATTTGGAGTAGGCCTACCCATCTCAGTCATATAACTGATTTTCAGTGGTGGATTATTATTGTATTATTATATTGTAAAATTAGTATTACCGTAGCAATTTGTACTACTTTACAAAATTATCCTAATTTAACTAAAATGATTTTGCAATGGAACTTGAAGAAGTTAAGGTATCCCACGCTAACTAAAAACTTAAAAAAGCTCATCCATCAATGCGACTAAAGAAAATATTTGCGAAGCGGCCTAGTAAATACAATTACGCAGGAAACAACTTGTCCTCAGATTTTATACAAGTCGAATTCGAAGTGTACTACAGGCTAACATTAACTTACTGGCACGCAAACATGTCGATACTACCATGCTAGGCTAGGACTAACTCTATTTACAAAGTTGTCGGTGTCGATCGACTATTGTCGTTTGAGTTAGTAAATAGGTAGGCCCCAAGGATTTACATACGTGATTGGTGGAGGTGCTGGTCCATACAATTTTTTTATTTATGCCTATAGAAAGCCATGTACAAATAAAAAATGAAATAAAAACACACATAAACACACAATAAAATTAATTAAGGTGAAAATTGTAATGTTGGCCTAGGTAAGATTCTTCACAGATAAAATTTAATATATATATTTTTAATTTTCACTTGCAGTATTATAACGGTTGTCTTTTCCTTACTAATCGTAACTGGTTTTTTTTGGAAATCAATCCAGAAATTACAAAATCCATCTCGGCGCTACCTGGTTTAGGGGTCAAAGCGCCCTACCGACAACTGGGAGAACGGGGTTTGATACCACGCTGAGATGGATTTTTAATTTCTGGATTGATTTTTTTTTAAGTAGCTAGGCCTATGTAGCCTAGTTGTGTTTTTGTGACATTAATTTTCAACCAGTTTTCTAGAAGGTGTCTGAGACTCTGGTAGGAAAAAGAATAATTGTTTTACAATTGTCTTTCTTGGGATTTTTGTTTGTTTGTTAGTACAAAATGGTACACATAGGGCTAGTAAAAAAAAAAAAAATTTCAGACACCTTCTAGAAAACCAGTTGAAAATTAATGTCACAAAAACACAACTACCTACGTTGAATGGTGTGCTAGGGCGAACTGAAGTTCAAAATTATTTTTAAGTGACGATACCTGGCGATACTTGCCGTGTGTCCGATTAGACAATTTTGGCATTCACGTTGCATTTAGCCTGATTATTTACTCTAGCACTCGCACAAACAGACTGAAGTATGTATGAAAGGTTGTGAACGAATAGTGTTACGACTATTGAGGACTTGAACAGTCTTTCGTTTCTGAAAACCACTTGTTGATAGAAGCCTCACACAAGTTGTAGCATTTTGAACAAGGAAAACCCGAACCCAGCCTGAATTTCGGACTATCCGCACATCTGTACTTTCAACTGTAGGTTTATGTTTGAGTACGTAGTTTTAATTATTACTCTTTGCTTGTTTCTAGATTGACCCAACATTAATTCCCTATGCTGCTACTGGTCCAGTGTCAACGCCACCAATTAAAAACTATGATAGTCCTGATGGAGATTACGTAGATGTATCGAGGAATTGGGACTAGGAAACTGTCTGTGTATGACTGTAGACTTCTATTTATTGTTTTAATTAAATACCTATACTTTTAATTCCTTTATTGTGATGTATCTATTAATATGTTCATGAATTTTTTCCCAAAAATATCCTTTGTGTGGGTGGTTCTTATCTACACTAGGGAAACGCCAAAGTCGTTGTTAGACGAGTGAGTGAGCCATGTGTTGAGTACCCGGTAACATTCCTTTTCTTCCCCCTACCTTAGGCCTCCCCAGCCTATCATAGGCTACAGTGGAGCATTATGGCCTAAACTATGACCTAAACTCAAATACCCTATTATTTATACGAATATTATAGTCAAACTTAAATGCAAATGTTCCCGCGTACTCAACACATGACTCTCTCACTCGTCTAACAACGACTTTGGCGTTTCCCTAGTCGAGTTGGCTAAAGCGCCCTTATAGCCGAAATGTGGGAGACATGGGTTCAATGGTCGGGAAAGATTTTGTAATTTCTGAATTGTATTTTTAAAATTATTTAACATGTTTTGAAATGCATATAACGCAGTGTAGTCCATCATCTGTGGCAATACTATGGAAAACATAGCCAGTACGAAATACGTGAAAATATTGCAAGGTTTACTCAATCTACGAGCGGAATTTGGGGGTACCTTGACGTCCTACATTCGATTAACCTTGGACACGGCATTTCACAGCCAGGTAAATAACAAACAAAAAATATTATTTCAAAATAAAACCATTGTCGTTAAAATAATTCCTATGCCTTTCAACGTATTTTTCAGTTTTTTATTTCTTGCAGGTTTAAATCGCAACAGATTGTACTCATTTTGTTAGCAGTTCTCAGTTACCTGGTCACGGATGTCTGTTTAAAATTTCAGCTAAGTCTATTTGGCCTTTTGGCCGTATGGGACTGGACAGACAGACATTTAACATTTAACATTTAACATTTAACATTTAACATACAGAATTAATCACGACCAAGGACCGATCGAGTAGCGTTGTAGACTACGTTCGCTGCGCTCACTCGTCTAATTAATAACTAAATAAGAATGATAAGATTATTGCAAGTATTATTAACTATTATTATTATTTTTATTATTATTATTATTATTATTTTTATTATTATTACAGAAATCAAATATTTTTCGAGTCATTTCGCTGTGTTCGCTTTATTTACAACACCTGACGTTTCGATACGACTGCGTATCATCTTCCGAGGCACACTGAAAATCCTTACATTTGAGATTGTAATTGTGTTCTGATGTAATTTGTTATGTAATTATCTCAAATGTAAGGATTTTCAGTGTGCCTCAGATGATGATACGCACAGTCGTATCGAAACGCCAGGTGTTGAAAATTATGCGAACACAGCGAAATGGCTTGAAAAATATTTCAATTTGATTTCTGTAATATTTTGGGCTGTGAAAGTATTAAGATGAAATTATTATTGTTATTATTATTTATTTATTATTATTATTTTCTTCTACTAACTATTTCCAACAATGTCATTTTAAGTGGTGTAAGTTTTTAGTACATCAATGTGTATGAAATGGTTAATGAAACTAAATTTGCTGAGCTTGCAAGACAGCATTTTTTCTTCATTATCATCCTACATTATTTTATCTCTCCACTGGGGCTGTGTAAATTAGTGAAAATAGGAAATTTTACTGTTTAAATAATCAAATTAAAATTTATCTACAAACATAATTTAATTGTTCATTTAATTTTTATTCAGACAACTGATATAGGCTTACTATGGTATACATAATGTGGCACTCACAAGATCCGTTTTGCTAACTTGTACCTTTGAGTTGCGGCTAAAACTTAGATTATGCCGATAATAATAATTATAGCAAAAAGCTGTTTTTCAGAAGACAAGTAAACGTAACGGACTGATAACAAAATATGCAATAAGAAATTAACAAAGATGTCAATTTTAAGTTCATAATACTTATATTATATTAGGTGAACATGAAAGTGTCATGAAAATATAATTGATTGCAATGTAAAACCAGTAAAACTATAGCATCCATTTTAAATTTAAATTTAAATTAAATCTCAACCAAAATTAGCATGGGTTGTCAGGTACCTACACAGGTCTGATTTTGACTGATTGAAAGTTCATTTCACGTTTCATGGCGGCTGGGAAACACCCTAAAAACACAAAAAAAAGTGTTTTTTTTACGAGGTATCCGAGTGTACAGTACCCTATAGCGGGCACCTAGGTATAATCGGGTTTTGCGAAATAAAATCTTTCAGTATAGACTATAGACAACCTCAATGCTTACTTCTTATGGGGTGCAAATTTG
This sequence comes from Sweltsa coloradensis, assembly GCA_024449915.1. Taxonomy (NCBI): domain Eukaryota; kingdom Metazoa; phylum Arthropoda; class Insecta; order Plecoptera; family Chloroperlidae; genus Sweltsa; species Sweltsa coloradensis. The sequence continues at coordinate 17,275 of JAMZAV010004963.1, forward strand.
GTGGAAATAACATCCAAGGGCTATATTATGGGGCTTAATCCGAGATTTTACCGAATATATTTAAGGAAATCCATAAATAAAATCTTCAGTAAGGATTTTAAAGTGTGGGTTTTGATCCAGGTACGTCCCAAAAATAATATAGTCTTGATGCGTTGTACGTACGTGAGAAACCTCCATCGGTGAATTATATAATTACCTACGTAACATGATTTGAGTGCGCCTAAACGTTTTGACTGCATACTCGTAGGTTCATGGCCCTATAAATTGTAATAATAAACTTTTTCTGCCTTTGACTTATACCGTATCAAGTGTGGCTATTTACTAATTATTTACAACAACTAGGAAACGCTCAGTTTGACGCGTTGATAAGCGAGCACGTGCTATAGCTAGACCCACATTGCACATTTTTTTAAATTTTAAAATTTACGACGTTCGCGTTTCCAGTACCCTATTATTTATTATTGCCAAAGTATTTGGGTAAACCTGTGTTTAAATCTTTACTTTAAAATCCACCGCCATCTAGAGGACCTTGACTCCTTGGGAAAACTATTTAAACTCTTTGTTGACAAATAATAGACTGCTTCCTCGAAAGTATTTTGATTACTTCTAGGTGGCAGTGCATTAGAAACTTCGCGCGTCTTTTCGTTGCCATGGCAACGTTACTTTTGTTATAATGTAATTTCCATCTACACTACTTATTGGATCAAAATAAAATTAACATATTCGTGACCGGACGGACATTCTAAATGATTTGGCTATCTCAGATTTTGTCGCCGTTGAGTTTGAAAAAAAAACTTTCGATTAACTTTAATGTAACTTTTTAACTTTTTGAACGATTTTGCCACAAAACTAATGGCATTCAATCGAGAACAAAGCTTGCGGATGGTGAAAATTTCAACTCGATCCGAGCCTCCGTTCGAATGTTATCGCGAGACATACAAAAAAAAAAAAAAAAAAAACAAACAAACAAAAAAAAAAAAAAAACCAGTGACTATTTTTTCCGGCAGAGTCAAATGGAAACGCTCGCTTCGCTCGCTTAATTACAACAATGAGACAATCATCAAACATTATTGTGCCAATAGAAAAACGTTTAAAATTATATTGAAAAAATACAAAATTTGACTTTCACCGATCTCTGCTGGCCACAAAATTAATTTTAAACAATTGAAATAATTTTTATTCGAATGACCCTTAAATATTATTAACTACTATTATTCATTAATTTAAAAAAGTCCGCCCCAACCGGGATCGAGAAATAAACCCTTAAATAAGCTTTGATTACATACCATGGATACTAGGTTTCAAAAATATATATTCCTTAACCCGAGAGTAGTCGCGTGTGGTCTTTTAGACCGACTTTTTTTTTCAACAGTTGGTGTTTGTACAGCGCGCATGCGTGGCTTGTCTAGTTCCGCCTACCTTCCCAAAATAGATTTGCGAAGCCAGTGTGCAATACGCGATTCAGTGTTCTGCAGAACTTCATCTAAGATAAGAGGTCCTGTTCGGTTGCTTGGTCTTTTCGACCGCTGCGCGACTACTAAGGGAGGCAAAAATATGCATACTCATCACTATTATGAGACATGTATTTTGTTATTGTAGGTTGATTATTCTTCAACATAGTGTTGGCATAATATTTCTGTCTTGGTTTACTAATAATTCGAACTACAGGGTGTTTCAAAACATATTTTTATACCTTTTTGTTGGTTTGCTCCATTCTGTGTTTGATTGATTATTGATTGATTATTTATTGATTATTGATTGATAATTGATTAATTTAACCATGTATGCTGTCACATATATGATAAATTATCTTATATTGGTAATCAAAACGTCATCCTAACGTTATTAGCCCATAATAAATAATGCGGTCTAAAGGACCGGGCGCGACAACTAACGTTACAAACAGAGGCGCGACTACTCTCGGGTTAAATTCAATTTTATTACATTTTCATTTACGGGATGATTAGACCCACCCACCCTATGTGAATTTTAAGGTGTTTCTTAACTGGCTATTTAGTTTTTTCTTCTGAATCCAATGATACCAAATTTGCTTCTGTTGCAATTTGTCCCCCGGACTAATCGCCGACAACGACGAAAAGATAAAACGCAACTTCCTTTACCTGAGACTGAATCCCAAAACGGTTGACATGATTGTCCAAGTCAAATAAAATATTAATGAAAATATAGGAACATCACTCCACATAATTTACTCAACGATGCTACTGTACTACTTTTTATAGAATATCCATATCTTTCAAAATTAATGATCGTCAAGGGAAATAAAATATTGGGGAATATAATATTATATGGGTACGAACAATGACATTCAGCGCTTTGCTACACATTGTAGACCTATGTCATTGGGTACGAAGAGGGTAAAGGGTACCCCGGACACATATAGGGAACCTACGTGGGCGTTGTCTGGTTCTCTCCGGTCAGCGTGGTATAGGCGATTAACCCGTGCTAAATGTTTCGTAAGCGATAGCGCGAGAACCCGACCACGGACCAGAATATATTCATACTGTAAGAAACTATAATCTTTCCTCTTTGCGTGGATATGCATAACTCTGCTCTATCACAAATATTAATGACATTTGTTTGAGTCAAAGTGAACTCTACATTTACACTGTTGCCAAACCTTCCAAACTGCTCATGAAAAAGCACGTAAAAACATTTTGTCCGTGGCATCAGCATAACATTTGGTATCCGACTTGCTTTGTGGCTACTGTGAGGTCACTGGGTTGTACTAGATTATACATTACTAATAAAATATCCTTTAATGTGCCAACAAAATCTTGAATGAAAAGTACATTTAGCAACCATGGACAGGCGCGTGGTATGCGAGGATGCCACAGCTGCACACAACGTGGCTGCGTCTACGCTAGTCTCGCTTAGGTTGCCGCTCAGTCAGAGTACATTTGCGACAGCGCGCAAACATGGGTCCATTTAAACTCATAATAGTTTGAATTTAGGAAGCGTCATCGAGCAAAGTAGAATGCCAATCTCCACAAAATTATGCATCTTGTGATGTTATTGGTTTAGATTTCTTTTGCGCGAGTCAAAAGATACGGCGAGTTACATTTTCGTACCATGCTAATTCTTATGGGCGCTGAGACCAGAGAGAACCAATTTCCTTCCCGCCTTCAAAACTTAGGTTCCCTGTTGTGCGAGGGGTCGCCATTATGCAATAAAAAGAAAGAAAGAAAGAAAGAAATTGTAATAGCTACGGGTACGAGTGGGTACGAATTTACCGCGTGCTCCATGGCATGAGGTGTAGACTGCGTTTATTATTGTAGTTTTCAAAGGCAGTGAAACTGCTCATCTGCTGACGCAAGGCAAATCGTCAACAAAGAATGGATGGAAGAACGACGATCGATCGAAAGACAGAAACTAGGCTAACAGAGCCTAGATGCGATAGAAAATGTTAGGGCATTGTTTCTTCATAATTAACCAAGTCTAATATCTTCATCAGTCCCAAGGAATTGTTCTGCAAGGTAATTAAGATATAGTAATTATATTATTTGGTAGGGCCTAGCTAGGCCTAGGGCTTAGGCCTAGGCCTAGCCTAGGCCTACCTTTTCGTAGGCTAGAGGGCCTAGGGCCTAGGCCTATAGCTTAGGCCTGCCTTTCTGTATGAAATATCCATTAGTTGCTTAGGCAACTACCTAGGCCTGGTCCTACTTTTGGCCTTCGCCTAGGCATACGGCCTAGTGAACTAGGGCGAGGCATCCCTGTAGGCTAGGCCTAGGCCCTAGGCCTACCCCAGGCTCAGCGTAGGCCTAGGCCCTAGGCCAGGCCATTGAATAAAATGGATTGGATACACAAAGGCCAGGCCCTAGTCATATCCTACCTAGGCCTACTTGTTCGGTTGAGACCGGCCAACTTCTAATGTTAGGGGAAAAGGGTAAGTAGGGTAGGCCTAGCCTAGGCCTAGGCCTACTTCTTCGGTTGGGGCCAAGCCAAGTGGGAAAAGCATAGGTTCGGGGGGGGGGGGGGCGAAGCGCGTATGTTTTAACAATGATAATATTGTAAAACTACGTACTTTGCACCCCCGCCCCCTTACCTATGCTTTTCCCCTAAAATTGCAGCTTGTTAAAAAGTTGGCTCCCCCCAACCGAAGAAGTGCTGGGAAAAGTAGGTTAGGGGTTTTTGAAGGATTGAAGCTATGAAATTTAAATTAAAACTAGGGGGGGGGGGGGGCGAAGCCCGTAAATTTTACAATATTATTATTAGGCCTAATATTAATTTATAATTAACACAATGGATTGGTCGGGACATTTCGCCTCGTCGATTATGATTTTACAGCCACTCCGGCTCAAAAGGGGAAAAGTACAAAAAATCAAAAAAATTAAATTAAAAAAAAATGTTTTTACCATTAGAAAGATGATGCATGTAATTTTATGAAACCAAAAATAGTTTTTTTTTTTGTAAAATAACTATTAGTCTGTATTTGCCATTGAAATTATAGCTTTTGTTGGTGTAAGTGGAAGGTGATTTTTTTACAAAAAGTTGGCAGAATGGTATTCTAAAGAATAAGCTGGTACCTCCATTTTAAGCAGTTCATAAGTTAAGGTTATGTGTGAAGAATCTTAACTGTGAATTTCAAGTCTTTATGTAATTATATCACACCATTTATTAATGAATAATGTAGGCTAATCATGTTTGTGATGTAACATCCGTGACAATAAAGGCAAATAAGTTGTTTTTTGGTGTATAAAATAGTTCTTATATTTTGCTACAAGTTGGTGATGTTGACAATGTACTTGGAGGCTAACCTTTAACATGTTTTAAGTGTTCATAGCTTTAAACATTTCTGAGAAATAGTGTCACGGATGTTACATGTCACGGATGTTACGTGTCACGGATGTTACATGTCGCGGATGTTGTTCAAAGATTGTGATGTGATCACACACTTGAAATATGATCAATCAATTGGATTGAAGGGGTTTATTTAAAAATAAAATTGCTGATGTGTAGCCTAATCTTTCTCTTGTCTAGATTTTTAATACAGGACATGTTTGGTCCTTGTCACTGTTATTTCAAACTTCAATAGTATTTGTAGCCTATTACATGTTTGTAAAAGTTTGTATTATTATAAAAACAACACTACCCTACCTTTTTCTAAGTTTATGTAAACATTTATAAAACATAACATATTGGAAAACTATAATTATATTATACAACAAAGGAAATACGTTAGAGAGCTAAGAGCCGAGCTTGGCCCAACTCAAATGCGCGCACTCAGGTGTTCATGATTTCTGCTGAACGGTTGGTAATATCATTACCAAATTTTGCATGGATGTTACTAAAGTACATTTATATTTATATCCGCAATTGGTTGCAATAATTAAGCCTTAAAAATCCATTGCCAGACATAGGCCAAAGTCCAAAACGTGAAAAAAAAGAAATCCAAAACAAGGATTCCAATTCTGGAAATTCCCACCAAACCGTTTATCTTAAGATAAAAACAAGTTAACCTACGCGTTCACATTGATTTAAACGTTGATATCCAGTATGCATATTTGAGTTAAAAAATCTGTTTAGTACTTGGAAAAAAATGATCAAAATGGAGTAAATTTCGGTGATTTCACTAAATTTTAATTCAAAATCAATTAATTGGGTAATTAAGAAATACGCGTAGGCCTACTGGATAGCATAGGCCTAGATTTATTCTTTATTACCAATAGTGTGAAATTTGATAACAGTGTTATAAACCGTTTACCCAGAAAAAACAGAATGCTAGCGTCTAAACTTGTCTCCGCACCAGCCTCAGCAATTCCTTAACATCGCATTTATTTTATTTTACAATTTTATTTTGAACCCAAAAATTTTAGATACTATAGATAAGGAGTGCTTGAATTTGTAACTAAGAATAACATAGTAATATAAATTGAAAATGGTTAGAAACCTGGCACGGCAAAGTGTGTGTAACATCCGTGACAAAAACCATTGTAACATCCGTGACGCACACAAAAAATCATAACAATTAATATCATTTATTTTTAAAACAATGAATGGGTGATTATAAGGGTTCATCTTTCATGGATTAGCTCTATGTATATGGAAATGTAGCTGTCTGGGCCCAGGAACCAGAATTTTCGATCCTTTGATGAGGATACGGGATCCACTTCCCAAACAATGTAACATCCGTGACACCCACATTTCACTCAATATATCTAAAAATTTCAATTCATTTAAAAATCTTTTCACCTTCTGGTAGGTAGTGTGTAAACACAATTGTTTCAGTATAAAACTTTACAATTAATTAGTTAATATAAGATCTTTAGCTCTATAAAGAGTGAAATGTAACATCCGGGGACAAGCCGGAGTGGCTGTTTATTGCTTTTGACGTTTCAGCCCAACTGTGTGGTTTATCCTCAGAAAACAAGAAATTAAATCTAAGTAGGTAAAAAACTTACATAAATATTTCCAAGACGGCGTTAACAAAATAACAAAACAAAACGTTACCATTGTTACCATTGTTACCATTGCCTTTGGCCTTTGGGCTGAAACATCAAACGCAATAAAAAGCATGCCTAATCGACGCGGCGAAATGTCCCGACTAATCAATTTTGTTAACTAGGCCGCTTCGCAAACGCTTTTTTTAGTCGCGTTGATGGATGAGCTTTTTTTAAGTTTTAGTTTGCGTGAGATCTCTTTACTTTTGCAAGTGCTTTATGAACGCATTGTAGCTGATTGTTGTCAAGTTTCTATTGTTACTTCATAATTGTTATTATGCCTATAGCCTACACCTAAAAAAAAACTCGTATTAAAACCTTTATTCTATGGATTTTGGCTAACTTATACATCTTTTTCTTTCAAAAAGTACTAGGCTTAGCCCTACAGCACCATAACCTTAATGTCCATATGAAATATGAACGTTGTAGCCCCACCCGTTTGGTCAGATTCGTCTCAAATGTCAAGAAAATATCGCACTATAGGCCTAGGCCTAAATCGAAAAAAATCGGAAAATACGATAGGGCTATGCCTATTATTCATGAGAAATATTTCTTCGAATAGGCCTATATTAATCATAAATTATTTTATTATTAATAATAATAATAATTAATAATAAAATAAAAAATAATAATATTTATTTATTATTACTATTAGCCTACGGTAGGCTATTATAATTATATTAAATTTTCATCAAGGTTGCATATGCCGTTTGCCCGGTAAAGATCAAACAAACAGACAAAACTAACAAAAGACAAAACACTCGAGCTATTTTTCTTGGGGTATCATTAGAAAAAAAAAAGTAGGGCCTAAGTGAAATTGATGTCTCGCTTCGCTCCTCCAATTATTTATCTGGCCGCGAAAGCCTTAAATTTGAAATTATTGTTATAAGGCATAGAGGAGATTGGGGTAATAAGGAATTGGGGTAATTGGGAACAAGCCCTATAATTAAGAAATTTGAAAATGTAAATTTTTATGAAAAATTGTTTGGTAAGGAACATACCTTCTTCTTTGATAATGTAATCAATTCTACTGAAAACAATAACTTTTGATTGGTGTTTTTAGGACTCTTGTAAGGTAGCCTACTGCAAAAAAAAGTGTAAAATGTTTCTAAGAATGTTTTAAAAATCAAATTTTCCTTTCTTATAAGAATTAATTGTAGTAAAGACTGTAGGGCCTATGCTTATTTTACTGCTTAATGAGAGTGCCTTATTTTGATTTTTGTAATTTTTTATCTCTTTCCTCTCCTAAAAGTAGGGGGTAATTCCTATTTGCCCCAAGAATTTAATTTTTGGGGTAAAAGGGAACACCCATGAGGGGTAAATAGGAATACTAGGGGAAAATAGGAATGAGTCATATAGTGTAATGCTATATCATAGGGGTAAATGGGAACAAACATGTCTCGTCATGCAGGTAGGGTAATAAGAATCCACAATCATCAACCACTGGAAATTGAAGTAAAATTCCTAGAGCGTAGAGGTATAGGCGCTCCACGCTAAGAAAGGAGTTGCGCGCGCTTTTAACGGGTGAATTGTAGCCATTCAGCAGGCTCCAATTTAAAATAACGATCGCTGATTGGCCCGTCGAAAGCGCGCGCATCTCCTTTCTTAGCGTGGAGCGCCTATAATATCTTTGCTTGGCCCTTGAGGGATGACTTTGACATCATTCAAGAGGCAAATCTTTTCCTAGGCCCAATTAAGCTCATTGGGGTCACTAAATTTAACCCATTGGGGCAGACTTACGGAACGGTTCCGGAAATGCGAGTCTGGCCCAAAAATTTACTTACGGAACAGTTCCGTCTCCGTTCCGTTCATCATTTATTTTCGCGCCAAACCGACGTAGTTCAGTCAATCTCACACAGATAGCAGCACTATATGGAGGCTGACTCTTTTACCGACGTGGTTGAGTTTTTTCCCCGATAAATTCTCGAACACGGTCATTTCACAGACGACGACAAATAATATGAAGGTCTACAAATTGTCAAGGCGGTGTGCCGTAACAGAAATAGGCTTCTCAGCTGTTAATTACTTCGTAAAACTGACGTAAAGCTCCTGAATGTTACGAGATGGCGAATCTAAAGGAGATTGTGCTGAATTTCCAATGAGCGTGATATATTGCGAGATTCAGGAAGTGTTGTTGATTAGCTTGCAAATGATGCAAGCGATAATAATGATGTGGATGAAGACTTGGGAGTACTTCTAACCAAGATAAAATAAGACGATGACACAAGTAGGGTTATGCCTAGGGCTGGCGAGAATATAAACTAGAAAAGCAAATTATATGAACTAAAAACAATAGGCCTAGGCCTTCAATTTTGTGCATTCACGCGATTTCGGCCCGTAGGCAGGGTGCGGCGGGGTGCCATCCCCCGTAATACGGATTTAACTGGATCCGTACGGGCAAAATAAACAAAAATCAACTGGTGGCTCAATGGGTTAATTTAGAACCAGATCCAAAAATAATTCAATCATTTTGGGGAAAAGTTTTGTAACCTCACCTCCACCTCCCTCCTCATTCCCTGGTGAGGAGGTGCCCACCCTACGGCCAAGATGAAGAACCCACGGCTAGTAGACAAGTCAGCGGGGGTCGTGGATCCTAGGGTGTGCGGCAACTTGATTTGGGGCGCCACCTGTTTGTTTTTTTATGGAGTAACCAGGAACCTCCGGGCTCAGCCCTACTAGTTGCACCCAGCCAATTTAAATGAATGGAACACAAAGTAGAGTAATATGATTTAATAAATAAGAGCCATTCGTAGGCCGGGTATAAAAATGCATACAAAAGTTAAGGAACTAGTTTAATAATGTTCACAGTTTTCTTATGGAGTATAACACTATTCAAACGATACGTCGCGATGCGTCTTGTTCTCCACGGTACTAGTCGGGACTCGAACCCAAGCTCGTCCCACTCTCGGTCTGTTCGCTCTCGATCCCACGGTAACACTGGCCAAACCGTCTCGCCTTCCAAGCCGATCTGGTCCTGTCACTCGACCTCTAGCCAATCGGAATCGCGATGCGCGCATTGGCAACCAATCGGACCCCAAATGCCGTCACCTATCCCAAAGTGCTTATCATCTGCATCATGACGTAAATATGACGAGAAGCCTGTACCTGACCAGCCGAGTAAGGACGGGTAATGTGTCATCCCATGACACGTTACACTGCCCCCCTCCATACAGATTAACAGCCCGACCTGGCCACGTTTTTTTTTTTTTCCAAATGCACTCTTACTCGCCGCGGGGGGCTTCATCCCCTGCTTCTTCGCCTATGTGTGGCTTTAGGTCCTTTACGTGCCACCTTCCTACTCCTTTTCCGTCCATATCTACTAGCTGGTACACCAGGGGAGAATGTTTCTTGGTTACCCTGCACTTAATATATTTTGGAGCTAATTTTGCAGAGTAGTTTTTTGCTGCGTCCGACAAGGTGTATGTTTTTTTCCAAACCATATCTCCTACTTGGTACTCTACGGGCCGTCTTCGTAAATTATAAGTCTTCTGGTTTCTCTGGTATGCTTGATGCAGTTTTCGCTGTACGTTCTCGTATATAGGCCCGAGCCTCCTTATTTGATCGACACGCGATTCTCGGCTACTGACCTCCACTTCGTTTGGTAATTCAATTCCCTGACCATATTCATTCCCGCAGATTATGGGCTCTCTCCCAAAGTTCAGGAACGCAGGTGTGTGACCTGTAACGTCATGAGTGGCGGTACGAATGGCAAACCCGATTTTGGGGACCTCGACATCCCATTCTCGATGGTCACCCCGTATGTACGATGTAATGGCCGCGTTCCACAGGTCACTCCTACTCATATTGCGCGCGGTCCATAACTCATCTACGCGCTCGATAAATGCGTTAACGCTTAGGCCTTTGGCATCCCCTCGAAATGTCACACCCCATTGAGAAATGGGTATTTGAGCCTTTTTAATCGTCACAGTATTGGTGGTCATTGGAACTCGCACTCTATCTCCTTCATCAGAACTCTCCGACTCCGACTCCGAGTCCTTCTTCCTTCCTCCTCTCTTCTCCCCCGAAGGTGATCGCGGTGATCTTTCATTTAACTTCTCTGATAAGGCTATACACGCTTTCGTAAGGTTGGCTTTCTTGGTTTTATCCTCTATCGAGTCCCCTACTATATTCGATATTCTTGCGTGTAGGTGTGATATCCTACAAAATAGGTATCGGTACCCCTTATCATTACGGACGCCTTCATACGCTTCTAACTCCTGCAATATATAAGTAATCCGTTCGTCACATGCCTTTAGTTCTACTTCAGTATCTAAAGGTTTAAGACTTCCTCCGTTTCCTGCTTTCTCTAACTTGATAAAGTGTCTCAAAACTTTTCTCATTTCGGAAACCGTTTTATCTTCTGCGTAGCCCCTACGAGCAAGCTCGTATTCGAGCTCCTCTTTAACTAGTGTATCTACATTCATAATGGTGACTAAAGTCGATACTATCATAAAATGAACAAATGTCTAAGACCCACTTCCGATGGCCCCACGTTGGGCGCCAGTGTAACCTCACCTCCACCTCCCTCCTCACTTCCCTGATGAGGAGGTGCCCACCCTACGGCCAAGATGAAGGGCCCACGGCTAGTAGACAAGTCAGCGGGGGTCGTGGATCCTAGGGTGTGCGGCAACTTGATTTGGGCGCCACCTGTTTGTTTTTCATGGAGTAACCAGGAACCTCCGGGCTCAGGCGTACTAGTTGCACCCAGCCAATTTAAATGAATGGAACACAAAGTAGAGTAATATGATTTAATTAAATAAGAGCCATTCGTAGGCCGGGTATAAAAATGCATACAAAAGTTAAGGAACTAGTTTAATAATGTTCACCTGGACGATGTCCAGGGTTTAATACAAATTATAAATCTTCTTACTCCTCTCACTGTGAGTCGAACTAGGTATAAATTGAGTGAAAATAATTACCAGCAACAAAATGTTCATAACTTGAATGTGAATAATTACTATAGAAACAACAATGTTCATTGGCACTCCAGACTAGGGCTGGCAGATCCGGTCAATCGCGGAAGTAGCTGTCGTGCTGTGGAAGGGTTAACAAACTAGGACATCCTAAAACAAGGCCTTGTAAAAGATCCCTCTAGCCCCCCTCACACAGTTACTTAGCTGACCAGCAGTCGAGGTGCCTTCAGTGATCCTCAGTTCGGCGTCGGTAGCGCCGCCGACGTCGGAAGGGCGCGTACTCGGTCCCCTCTTCCCTCAGGATAATCTAGGCGCCTTCCCTCCACTCAGCATGGGCAGCGTCCCTCGGGTTGACGTCTCGACGCTCTCCCCCTCTTCTAGGACGTAAGTGGCTGTCGGGATGTCTCGCGCTTCTTCACGCTACCCCCACTCCAAAATCGTGGGTAGCTGGTTTCGTCATCGCGAGAGGTGTGAAGTTCACGGAACGTCACTTGACAGCGCCCGCGGTATGCCTACTTCTATCAGCCAAACACCTGTTCGTTTCTCACTCTACAGCGGCCGCGTCTAGCTGGGCGAATCTATCGATCCCTTTGTAGGAACTCTGCACTGCACTCCGATCGTACTATAATGAGCTCACTCTCAGTATAAACTATAAACAATAATACTTTATAGATGTAAAACAAACGAAAGCGTAAGCAATATATATCATTGCTATTCTAATTTCATACACGACGGGACTCGGCTTCGATCCCTGGTATCGTGGCAAACTGGTGTAATGCAACAGTACTTTGATAATACACGGCACAGCTGAGCATTAAATAACTCACGCACTTTCTCCGCCTCGGACCTCTTCTCGGTTCATACACAACCTTAAAACGCCCCTGCTAGGTGCCACCAAAACATAACTCGGCAACTAATCGGTACGTGGAGCAGTTCACATTCGTTCTGCCCTGAAATTCCCTCTTTCCGGGGCTCGAACTAAACCACAAAAGCTTTATACTGCGCGTAACACAGTTTTCTTATGGAGTATCACACTATTCAAACGATACGTCGCGATGCGTCTTGTTCTCCACGGTTCTCCCAAGCTCGCCCCACTCTCGGTCTGTTCGCTCTCGATCCCACGGTAACACTGGCCAAACCGTCTCGCCTTCCAAGCCGATCTGGTCCTGTCTAGTGATGTGAGTTGGTAATTTACGCGGTAAATTACCGCTGGTAAATTACCAATTCTCGGTAATTTACCCGTTTACAAATTACGGTAATTTACGTGGTAAATTATCAAACTTACGGTAATTTACCCTAAAATACCAAATTTTACCGTAAATTTGAAACCTTTACTTTACTTTTCTTTCTTTAAACTTTATCTTCAAAATCCCAATGGACATTTTCTTTGTTAGGGGCCTAGGCCTATTTGTTATCTTTTTAAATTAAAGCATTGTCATTATTTTCTTAAGGTTATGTCATTAGGGTAAAGAAGGTAGCTGTATATATTTTGTATTAGGCCTGCTATAGACCTACAACTTTTAAAATTGATGTAGCTAAAAAAGTTACTTTTATGGTAAAAACTTTAGGTGGACAGTACAGTCACAGTCAGTCACACTCACACATGTTAATAATAATTGTGATACATTGTGCCCACTGACTCAATAGTAGGTGGCTATAACCATTTGGCCTATGAGCTAGCTATAGAACAAAAGTGTGTGTGCCTCTAGGTGCATTGTTCAACCACTCTACAAAACAAATAGGCTACACAAGTGAAGATGCACATAGGCCTAGTAATTAAAGTCGAGTGAGCGTAATTGCACATTCATGTGATTTTCTTCAAATTTAAGATGTAGCAAGATGAAATTGCGCTTGTTAATTTAAAAAAAAAATTATGGACCTAACCGCACTACTTTTTAATTTATCGCGTGTTGAAATACGCGGGATAATGCTATCTAAAGCATTGTAACTAAGCAAAAAACTACACTTTCAATCGGATAACACTGTTTAACTACTAAGAAAAACCATAGGATATTAACAAATTTAGTACCAAAATGTAGGTAACTTCACGACTTACAATATTGCGCTTGAAAAATCTTGTTTTACCGTGTTCATTTCCGAGATAATTGCGTTTGAATTTTGATGTAACGCATTTAGTTCCGTGTTTACGCGAGATGTATGGCAACAGTGCGTGACGTCACAACATCGTTCGTCCGTCACGTCTCTCGGAGGCGTGCCCTTGTCGTTGGCAGTAGGCCTGGGGCTACCACGGTACTACACTTCTCTTTGGTGGTTTAGAATGCCTACACAAAGCCTACACTGCTGCTTTTCGGCAACAGGCCTAGTGAAGTCCAAGTTCCAACAATAAAAATGTTCAATTCTTAGTGCCCGTGGTACGCCACAAACCTAACTACTCCTAAGCCTACAGTATTTAGCGTAGTGCTAGGCCTAGCCAGCAATCAGCTTTGGCCACTGTGGTTCTATAATCAAAGCCAAACCTATGCCTACAGTATTTACTATGGTCATAAGGCCTAGGCCTACCTCTAAGAGTTTAATGTTCTACATCTCGTAGGACCTAGATAATATTTGTAGGCCTATGTCTCACTGATCAATCATAAGCTAGGCGTAAATTTCATATTAAAAAAATAGGTACCTAAGTATTGGGTGCAGTGCCAGTCTGAAGCCGGTAAAAGCACTACACTATAAACCCAAAGCTTATATCCTAGCCCTAGCCAAACATTGAGGGAAGAATGTCTTCGTGTTCGAGTAATTTCCAATGAAAAGTGATAAAAATTATACCCGTCATAGATAAGAAGTAAACAATAATGATGGGATGAGTAAAAAAAAAGTAAAAAAAAAATTCCCCGTCGGGACTCGAACCGGCGACCTCTCGCTTTCTAGGCGAGCACTCTAACCATTGGGCCAGTACCGACTACAGTGAGCAGCTGGTCCAGACCGATACTTTCGCAGCCCAGAAGACATGCGCGCTGACTCAAAACGAGCATAAAAGTTTTGTGATGGCAATTAGGACACTTTTAATACTTTTAAAGCATACTGCCAATATTTCTTGAACGTAATTGACGTCTGTACATAGCATGTTACGCAATTACTGTTTACTTTGGTATGAAACACTTTCGAGGTGGTAGTTCTTTTGACGCATCCACACTCGGATCAGAATGAGAAGGCTGCCGGCTGCCCGTGCCATGTTGCCAAGCCAAATACCAGGTTGGCCAAACTCTCAAGAAGAAGTTTCCAACTATTACCTATCGTATATTTATTGTTTATAATTACATGAAAGCCAATCATATTGAATGTTTAATGTTTAACGAACATAGAATTATTTTGTCCGTAGGCCCATTAGCATAATTTAGTGATTAACGTGTAATTTTGATGGGACGTTTCGATTTCCGAGGTTGGCAAATACTTAACTAGTCAGTTAGCAACTGTACCAATAAGAGATGCAAATAATTATGTTTTCCTAAAATGTAACAATTAAAAATAAATGAATACTTACAGTAGTAAAATAAAATACAGTAGTAAGATTATCTGACATAAAAAATATTAAGTTGGCCCCATTTTATAAGTTGTTACTGAATAATAATATTATACTCTTGAGTCCGCTGGTACACTCGCTCGAGTCACTTTAAATAATTAATCAGCCTTAAATACTGGTTAGGTACCTTTCAATTTCAATTCGATTTATTTTTCCATTGTGTTACAAAGTGATATAATTATAAAATTTTTATGCTCTAATAAGAATAGATTCTTGAGGCAGAGCATAAGTATATAATAATAGGTTATAGCCTTAGTTAACAATCAATGAATTGAAGAAATGGATAGTAAATGCCCAAACATTTTCAAAACATTTTTCCCTCAACCAGGCACCCTAAATTGTACCATTTCAATTTGTAATTTTTAAATTACCGACCATTGGTAAATTACCGGGTAATTTACCAGGTAATTTACCAAATTATAAATTACCGGTAATTTCACATCACTAGTCCTGTCACTCGACCTCTAGCCAATCGGGATCGCGATGCGCGCATTGGCAACCAATCGGACCCCAAATGCCGTCACCTATCCCAAAGTGCTTATCATCTGCATCATGACGTAAATATGACGAGAAGCCTGTACCTGACCAGCCGAGTAAGGACGGGTAATGTGTCATCCCATGACACGTTACAGTTTAAAAACACAACAAGTAGGCCCTGATGAAAATCTGGGTTAATAAATTAAATGTGAGGGAAGTGTTCCTTATTGCCCCCACTTAAAAAGTGTATATTTTTCCTATTAAACAGTAATTCATGCATAACAATTTCTATATTTGTAATTTTTCATGATACAAATACTTTTTTTAAATATTAACATCATGCTATGAGAAGCTTTGTGTAGTTTTAAGACAAAAATTACAGTTTAAAAAAAACTGTAGGCTAATGTCATGTTTCTAGCTATTAAAAAAATACTACAATTTGCATCTGTTCTAACTTTGTCAATAAGCAAGATATCAAGATGAATTCTTTTGCTACTTAATTATACTACAAATACCTATGTTCCTATTTGCCCCATGTATTTTTAATGCACCTACCTTGCTTCTTATAATGCTTGTTCCTTATTGCCCCAAAATGTTGGGGTAATAAGGAACAATATGCGCGTGTAAAAAAAAAAATCATTGCATATCTAAAATAACACATGAATGCAAAATATTTAATTTTATTAAGAAAGCCAATGTTTCAATGCCTATCTGATACCACTAAAACATTTATAACATGTTTTTCTAGTTATATGTAAATTGAGATCATAGGTCAACTTACACAAATTTGTTCCTAATTAGTAATTACCCCAATCTCCCCTATTAGGCCTAAATATTAAAACATACCGGTACGCGCTTCGCGCCCCCCCCCACTCCCCTAACTTACCTTTTTTCCCATCCGAAGAGATTGTTTTTTCAATTTTTTATAGAAATTAATTGCGGCAAATTGAATTTCACTACAAATGGAAGGTAAAAACTAAAAGCTGACACATAACACAGATTTGGTGCTTGACCCTGGGATATATCATGATACCAATGCCACCCCATTCCAATTTTTTGTGTACACGTAAAAAACATCTAGGCCTAGGCCTATACAAAAACACGTTTTTATTTTTTATTTAAAAAAAATACACTTTTTCGTAGGGTAGGTTTAAAAACAAATTTAGATTTTTTACGTGGTTTTACAGTCAGGAATGCATTCAAATACATGTAAATTAAATTGCCAATAAAAAACTCTTTAATCAAAGAAAAAATTTGCCTTTTTCGACCAACGATTTAAAAGTTACCAATTTAGATACGCCGCTCGGCGTTGCCAAATTTGAGTCTTTGAGCGGGGCGTTACGGTAGGTACTCGAAAACTAAGCGCGTCAGGAATCCAAAATTTTACACGATCAATCTAATTCTAGGCTACATGATTGTAAGAGTAGATTTGCCAAGTTTTGCCAAAATTGGAGATGGTCAAGTTTTATTTTCTGCTCGGCTTGATTGATTTAACATGGAATGACCCTAAAACCGATTTTAGAATTTTTCCAAAACACCAATTTTTGCAAATTTCTGGATCAAAAAATAATTTTTTTTGTGCAAAATCACAGTTAGCCTACAAGATAGGCCTATATAGGCCTAGACCTATATTTTGCTAGTGTTAAAATATATTTACATTTTATCAATCTTAGGCCTACCGTAGGCCTATTTAGTTTAGAGAGCTCATCAAAAATACACTATAAATACCTATACAAGTTTTGTAGGACATTTTAATATAGGCCTAACCAAAACTAGGCCTAGGTTTATTTTTCAACAAGAATGTTTACTTTGACATCTATATCTTCGGCTACAGAGATACCTAGTTCCTTACCGCGCGTATAAAAAAATTTTCTGTCTGCAAGGACGTGACAGGTGCGCAATATCTACGTCAATATTATCGGATACGCGCGCATCTACCAATATTATTGTTACGGTAATAAATTGTGTGTCATTACTTACTGCTTCAAGGTTCATAGTTCTGGGGAACTTTTTACATGTTAAAATATTAAATTTAGGCCTATATAAGTTAGGCCTAGGCCTAATGGGCCTACATAATTTTTTTCTAAAGTTTTTTTTTGGCTGAAACTTACATGAACTTTTTAGTGTGGGGGTAGGTAGTATTTAAAAAAAAACAAACAAACAGAAAACTGTTAAATTACCATCAGAATTAGCTGTAGGCCTATTTTTTATATGTTGTGAAAAAATAAGAAGGTTAAGCCTACATGTTTTAAAACATGTCATATGGACATCCTATGGAGTAGATTTAGGGCTGTTCCTATTTACCCCATGTTCCCATTTACCCCACTTACCCCTAGGCTTATTGATAAATAAACAAAGATAATACATTTTATTTAGGCCTTTTTATTAATTAATTAATTTGACGTTTATCCTATTCAGTTATAAAAACAGTGGCGTGGCGAACTACTAAGAGTGATCGGTGCCTACAATATTTTAACTATACCCACCCCTACTTTCGTGGGCAACAAGGGGGTCTGGGGACGTGCCCCCAGCTTAGCCCCGTAGGGAATTTTTTCAATTTTGATGATCCTAGAATGGATTTGGTGCGTTTTACCAACAATTAATATAATTTTATAGATGTTGATAGCCTCATTTTTATGTAATGATGTGTTAATGAAATGGCTGAATTAACGGTTTATCATTTTTTAGTCTTCCACAGTTTAGCCC
Source organism: Sweltsa coloradensis (assembly GCA_024449915.1). Classification (NCBI taxonomy): domain Eukaryota; kingdom Metazoa; phylum Arthropoda; class Insecta; order Plecoptera; family Chloroperlidae; genus Sweltsa; species Sweltsa coloradensis. The sequence goes on from JAMZAV010004963.1 coordinate 35,361, forward strand.
CGCAGGGAATTTTTACAATTTTGGTCATCTTAGAATGGATTTGGTCTTGGTGCGTTTTACCAGCAATTAATATGATTTTATAGATGGTGATAGCCTCATTTTTAGCCTATGTAATGAAATTTTAATGAAATTGCTGAAAAGTGAAAATATTACGTTTTTTTTTTGAAACTCATAAAGCCAACGGTTTGTAATTCTTTTTGTCTACCCCAGATTAGCCCTGCAGGGAATATTTTTAATTTTGGTGATTCCTAGAATGGATTTGTGCTTTTTACCGGCAATTAATATGATTTTATTAGACGAGTAAGCAAAGCGAATGAGGATTACATTCAAGATAAACGGCGCTTATTCTGTGACTCTGTGCGTGTGTGCTAGTGTCGAACTATAAAAATCAGCCTAATCGCTGAACAGATTGCGCTTATGTTTTAATTGTTGAACTCATAAAGCCAACGGTGTGTTTATTTCTCTTCGCCTCCTCGTAGCGGTAAAGCCAGAATTTGGGAAAAATACACATTATGAAAGTAATCAATGAAGAATTTAGAACCTACAAGAGGAATCCGGGGACCTTCCCATTTGAAAAGAAACTGTATGTCTAGATCGTTAGATAATCTGTGCATTTTGGAAATCAATTTGGTTATTTTGTTCGTTTTCTCCGTTTATCGGCAGAGCCATTATTTGGGATTTAGGAAAACTACTGAAACGCATTATAATGAAAATAGGGGCTCCGTGGGCTTGCCCCCGGGAAAATGATTATTTAAGGTTATTTGGTACAAATCTGTGAGTTTGAAGAAAACACTTTGTTTGCAATATTTGAAGAGAAAAGATACGATTTTATTCTTTTACGGACAACTAACTGTCTCGATTTCATTGAAATCAATGCATTTTATCTAGAAATTGTACTGGAAATACTTCAATTCAAATAGGTCCAAGAATGTTCTTCTTATTCCATTCACGACGTCGATAATCCTGCTTCATATCATAAGACGGTAATTTAAAAATTAAAACAGAAAACTCGAAAATGTTCTAGACTTCCTCCATGCCACCAACTGTATTTAATTTATAAATCATCAAATCAATCTATTCAATCAAATGAAATAAGTTATAGTATAAACGAACGTGTCTATTCATTTAGCAGAATTGTTGAATTGCTACCTGTTATTAGTTGAGTTGAGAACTACTGGATGAATATCCATCATGCATGTTGTCTGCACTTTTACTTAAAAAATCATGATTCATGACAAACTTTTACAACAGTCCAGTAACACTCTAAGGTAAGTAAAGAGCTATAGCCATACAATTCAGTAGGTGTGATTATAACAATTAAAATAATCATATAAAGTATATAAAATATTATGTTTCATTAAAAAGTAAGGGGTGGGTGGGTCCCTGGGGAACCACCCACCCACCCCTTTTGGTATCGGTGCCTGGGCTCCGATTTGGTATGTTCGCCACGCCACTGATAAAAACTGATTTACAAAGGAGTACAACTAAATAAATCAAATTACATAGATGCAGACACAACAATGAACTACATTTAAGTAAATAGCCTATTTGAAATGGTAAGAATTTTATTATAAACTATATAAAGAAATAGTAAGAAATAGTAGGATCGATTTTGATTTTTAGAAATCATCTATATGGCCAAAGCAAGAAGTAACAAGTATAAATCAGTATTTTTATTTTTATACTTCACAAATCATACTTCTCACTTCATTTTTCACTTCATTCCATTTTTTCATAATCTGTAACTAATTTTACTTATTGTTGAATGTAATTTGTAGAAATGTAAATTAATTAATTTTTGTTATTCTGTGTCTTTAAGGCAACCTTAATGTAAAGGCAGAGCTTTGTTTTAAAAAAAATAAAGTTGTACTACTAGGCCCTACAACAAAAAAAGAACTCAACAAATTTGATAACAAATAAAAAGGATATTTTAAATGCAATTTATGAATGAATCAAATATAAAAAAGGGTGGGGAATGAAAAGAAAAGAAAAAAAAATAAAACAAAAAAAAAAAGAAAAAAAAAAAAAAAAGGAAAAAAGGAAAAAAAGAAAAAAAGAAAAAAAGAAAAAAAAAAAAGAAAAAACCTTAGCCAAAAAAAAAAAGAAAAAAAAAAAAAAAAAAAAACTGTTTTATTAGAGACCCACTAAAAGGGAAATGAGGTTTTCCAAAAATCAGGAACAGCAAATCAGGGAGTAAAAATCTTTGCGGAAAAAACCCACCGAACGCGAATCTTCTTTTCTTGTGTTTTAAATTTTGATAACAATTTAGGGCCTAAAAAGATCTTGACTTAATATATAATTGTATCAGATATATAATTTTTAAAATTTACGGTATGCGCCAGTGTTTCTTATTAGTTAGTCTAGTTCTGTATTTTCCCGTTCATTGTCTATGATCATTCTGTCTTGTTGTTTCACCCTGGTTTTTCCCTTTTTCCCCTACTTAACCATTTTTTTATTGTTTTGCCCTGACTTTGCGTCATCCTCTTTGTTGCCTACCCCCGTGGGGACACAGTTCGTCTCTCCCCTGCTCAGAGACACCTCAAACCCGTCAGTTCCAGTCTCAAGTTCCCCAAACAGTAAACAGTCTCTTCAAAAATTAAAGTTTCAAAGTGTTACGCTCCTGGCTACAACCCTTTGTTGTTCCCCCGTGCTGCGCTTTCTACCCCTGTTTCGAGTTGTTCTCGTCGTGCTGCCCTGCTAACATCTTGCCAGGCATTTATTCTTCTTTTTATTCTTCCTAATCGAGTTTTTAATCCCTTTTCTATCTCCTCGGGGGCCACTCCAAAACTTTACCCCACTGCGCGCCCATTTACGGGGCCCACTTTTTCTCAACCCCACACAACAACCTGGGTAAGTTTGTTTTGTTTTCATTTTCTACAATTTACAGTCCCTTTTATTCTACCTCAGGCCTGGGCCCTTTAACTTTTGGTCCTCCAGCGAATATATTCTTATCAGTTGAAAATTTCGGTCATCTCGAGCAAGATTTTCAACCATTTCTCTCGTTATTCGCGTTTGCACTGGTTTCTCACCTGTATGTCATTCATTGCCTTTGTGTCTCTCTCGTGTTTTCTCTTCCCCTGTTATTTTTGTTTTTGTTATTTACCATTCGGAATCGGGGTTTCGATCCCCTCTCTGGTACTTGTCGATATTTTTGATCGAGGCACACTCGTATTGTTTCTCAACCCACCTCGCTGGTTTTATAAATTTTTTTTTGCTATACCTGATTTCTTTGCACTGTCTCGTTTTTACTTCCATTCACATTCTCCTCTCGTTCGCTCACCTTCGTAAAAAAACATGTCATACTTTTAGTCATTTCTCGCTCGTTTTTTTCTGTACTTCGTATTTTTTATTAACTTGTTATTTTTTTCCGCAAGGGAAAGCTTAAATTGCTGAACAAAAAAGTCTCGTATCTAAGCGCCAAAATGTCTACGCCAGTGTAAAACGTCCCTAGCTCTTCGCTAATCTTCTCCTGGTGATGTGTTTTCTGTCAGGCCTCGTTTTAAAAAAGTTATCACCCTGGAAACAAAATTAAGATTATAAATCAGCTTTTCAAGACCTAAACGAAAACTCTTGTCCGACGACCCCATAGATACTGAGCAACTCAGAAAAGCTTTAAAAACATTCTTTTTCGGCGCTCAGTCTTTTTATTCTTGCAGAAAAATTAAGTCAGGAACAAGCTGGGGGAAACCCTACGGTCGCCAAAGCTCCATTACGTTGCCCGATCGAAATCCTATTTTCTCAGGTATATTGCTAATTGGACAGAATATACCGCTCTTAATCTCTCACGTGGAACCAATCTCTAAATAATTTTCAAATTTTTCATTATTTTAAGACCTCGCTGTTGATACTGCTCTGCCACGAATCGGGATTTCAAATCTCAAACGATGTTCCCCCGCTAGCTTTCAAAGCTCTTGTCTCTCGTATCAAAACAATCGCTTGTTAGCTACCCTCTATGTCAAAGATTTAGAATTTCGCCTAAAAAAATCTGCATCTTGAAACCCTTCAAACTTTCATAGCGGCATCGAATCCGTTATGCTTTAAAGTTTTAAATTTTGCCGCTTAGGCGTTTTTTTGTTGTCCTTTGACTTTGTCTAACCCTTGACCCGTAAACCCCCAAAGCTTTTGAAAATAAGCACTCATCGCACGCTACACCGACGTACAGTCTGCATAGATTCACGGGGAACAGTCTCGAACCACGGAGCGTGTGAGTTAGTAAAAAAAAGCCCAAATTTTGCAAATTTTCTCCTTAAAGAGGTTTAAATTCACTGCTCACGGCAAAGAACCCACACCTCCCGCCGCCTCGTGGCGTTTCCGCTGATATCTCAGCTTAGGTCAAGCAAGCAGTCCTGCTGCCTTTTTGTAAAAAAGCTCTTTCATTTATCATGCAAAGTTTTGGGAAAGGGCAACCCCTCGATGACAAGTACCACACGCTGCATGCTTGCGGCGTTTTTTTAACTGCAGGGGGCTCGCACATAAAGTCTCAGTGCACTTCAAAGAGCATTGCTCTACAGTGGGGAATCGCCCATTGTTTTTTTCTTTTCGTCGACAGTCCCCACTTCCATGGCAACTCTAAAGTCGATACCTCCCTCTCTCAAGAAGTGCATTCCCTTCTCGGACGCTGGTGTCTTCCCAAGTTCTCTCATGCCCCTCCGTGATACTCCCCCTAGTCAGCAGACGTGCTGTTGGTACCGTACGCCTTTGATACGCGACTTCATGGCGCTTTCAACCCTTCCGAGCGGTGGTGGACCCTGGCTCTCAGGTTTCGGCCCATCGTTCCCTGGTCCATAGCGGGCCCTGAAAGTTCAACCTAGCCGGCCAAACTCTCGGGAATAGGTCTCGCAGCCGCCAGGATCGGAAATGTGCAATGCACCATTGCATCGCGCCTCGTCCGAAAAGGGGATTTCACGTTCAAGTCTCGTCCTCCCGACCATACCCAACCCCTCCCGATTTCACATTTCTCCGAAGTTCTCAAAACGTTTTCGTGGCATGCCCCTTGTGATAAAAATTTTCTGTACCCGATCAAGCGATTTTTGATTGGTGCCGCCCTTACTCAGAGATCCTGAATAGGTCAGGTGACCACGTCCGAGGCGGTAGTCCGTCGGCCAAAAACCCGTTTTCGGGTGGGATCTTGGGCCCAAAAGTCTTCTGTGAACCGTTTTCCCCCGATTTTCTGCCTCTGTTCGCTTGTCCAAAATTTTTGAGCGCAACCGGGCCCCCTCTTTTGGGGAGGGAAGAAGTTTCCCGCCCCCCGGAAGTAGATCCCGAGGACACTTGGAGCGTCATTTTCTTGATTCCCCAAACTCGCGACGCTATTGGACGTTATTCTGTAGCTCTCCTTTCAAGCCATCATTTCTCCTCTCGGGCGCAACCCGCAAGCCACCTACGAAACATTTTAGTTTGGAGCGACGTTTGCGACGCGATCCCGAGCACGATGAAAAAACTTATCAAAAGTTCATGCGAGAGTATGAAAACTGCAACATATGCAGCCCGCCTCTACTCCCTCGAGAAAACATCCACATCAGCGTCAACAAACCTCTAGCTCCAATACGAAAAGCGAGTTGTCTTAACGCTCTTTTCCGCGAGAAAGGCGTTTCTCTCAATCGTCCCCTAGCGGCCCGAAAAATTCAAAGTGAGCTCTCCAGTGTCATCATACCTTCCCTACTCACGTTCAGGGTCCCCCGGCTTTTTCCCCCTGATTTAATTCTCGGGGGCCCTCGTCGGTTTCTGGACGCCCCAGAGAAACCCACCCTTCTTCGCTGTATCGCACACCAGACCCCGCCCCTCTACCTCTCACTTTAGTCTCGTGCGCGCGTGAGCAAGGGTTTCTCCCGTCAAACCCTGACCATTCTAAAAATGGAGCTTTCAGCTCACTCTCCTCCTATTGCCCGCGTTACTCTGCCCTCGCTGGAACCTTTAATCTCACCTCGGTACTTCTTTATGACTCGCAGACGTCCTCTCGTGGCTTTTTACTCCTCCTCATCGCCTCAAGACTTTCGTCGCGAATCGCGTAGTGGAAGTCCTTGAGGGGCACTTTACCTAGTGACTGGGGCCCCTGTACCTTCCGAGGAAAAAACCCCGCCGACTGCCCGCCGCTGTGGCTTAACCCAGCTCAGCTTCTTGAGCATCCGTTAGGCTTCTGGGGCCCCAGTTCCACACCCTGCTCCTGTTTTTAGGCGGAGACCCCCGCCCTGTTGGACTGTAGCTATGAGCTGCCCGAGCTGAAACCGCAGGCAGTCACTTTATCGCTCAGTCGATGCTCCGCAAAATTTTTTAGTGAACTTTTAAAAAATTTTTTACATCCCCAAAACTCAACGGGTGTTTTTTCCTGGGGGTTTCGTTTCTCTGACTCCTTTTAGCAAAAATTTTGGGGTTTACCTCCCCCTGGCCGGGGGGACCCCAGGGGAATTAAAGGACTCTCTGGACCTCTTCGTTAAAATCACTCAGCAGCATTTTATCTAAAGAGATCCGCCACTTGCTCAGGATCAAAAAGATCTGCCCGGCTCGCCCTCCTCAAACCTTCCTGGACCCCCCTGGGTTTTTTTCCCCGGGGGGGGGACGTTTGCGTATTTTTCCCTCAATGAAGAACGCGCCATCCTCTCCTCCTTCCTAAGGAGGCCCACTTGTCGGGTCTCATTTTTGGGTTCTTATCACAATCCTCGTTGCATTCCGGTCCCAGAAAAGTTCAGGCTTTGATACAACAGTTTTATTGGATTGTTTTCTGGTGGGTTTCTTCGTCAACGTATTATCGTGTCTCACTTGCCACAAGTTCGCATTAAACCCTCCACTCAATGGGGATCTCCTGCATCCCGGGCAAAGTTCTCGAGTCTTTCTCATGTCGGCAGACCTTCGCCGGACCTTTCATGGTAAAATCCGCTGGTCGGAACGCACCTCCACCAAAGGGTATCTCTGCGTTTTCGTATGCATGGCCACGAAAGCAGTCCATTCGAAATGGTCTAGAGCTGCCACGGAAGCTTTCCTGGTTGTCTTTACCCATTTCTTTCTGGAGAGGCCGACCCTCAGAATTTATTTGATTGCGGTCTAACTAGTAGGAGCAGCTAGGCAGCTCCGTGAAACTTTACGATTTTTTTTCGCATCCGAAAATTTCCCCTCTCCCCGCCCCACTTTTCTGTCAAGTCCCCTTGGCATTTTTAACCCCCCCTTTTTGCCCCTAATTTTTGGCGGGCCCCTGGGGGGGCAGTAGTTAAACTGCCAAAGCCTTTTCTCTACCGGCTATGGGGACAAATCCCTCACTCATGGGAGTATGCCACTTTTTTTGCTCGCATTAGGGGGTGCTAAAAGCCTCCTCTAGTGCCCCCTCCGGGGACCCCGCTGAAGGTACAATTATCTTAGTTTCCCGGTCACTTTTTAATCGGTGCTCCCCCTTTTTCTCCCCCTGAACGTCTCCCGGACGACAACGTCAAGCCCTTTGGGTCGGGTTGGGATCGTGTTTTTTGACAGCTTTACCAGACCTTTTGGAAAACCCCTGGTCGAATGAATATTGCATGCTAAACAGCGTAGCAAGGGGTTCGGGGAAAACTCCCGTGGGAAGGAGGAACGTAGTTTTTTTTTTTCGCCTCTACAGCCTCTTTCTTTGGCCGACGGGCGTTGGAAAAAACTCCCCGGTGTGATGGGGTTTCCGCGCGCCCCAATACGTTCGGCGTCCGGTGTTTTACCAACCAGCAATAAAATGGTAACGTTTCCCTTTTGCTTAAATGCAAAAAAAGAGCTTTCTGTATCGTTTCTTTTGTTTTTTTTTGTTTTGGGTTTTGATTGTTTAGAAAAATGGTTTTTCGTTTTATTTTTGGTGGGCGGTATGTATGCGCCAGTGTTCTTTTTAGTTAGTTTAGTTTTTTATTTTCCCCTTTTAAATTGTCTATGCTCATTCTGTCTTGTTGTTTTACCCCGTGTTTCCCCTCTTTCCCCTACTTAACCCTTTTTTTTATCTGTTCTTGCCCGGGCTTTGGGCGTCTGCCGTTGTCTGCCTCCTCCCTAGGGCACATTCGTCTCCGCCTGCTCAGAGAGCACCTCAAAAACCCCGTCGTCTCCAGTCTCAAATCTCCAAACAGTAAACAGTCTCATTCACAAATACAAGTTTCAAAGTGTTACGCTCCTGTGCTACAAAGCCTTGTTGTTCTCCGTCGCTGCGCTCTTCTACGCCTGTCTTCGAGTTGTTCTCGTCTGTGCTGTCCTGGCTCAACATCTTGCGCAGGCATTTATTCTTCTTCTTATTCTTCCTAACTCGAGTTCTTTAATCCCTTTTCTATCTCCTGCGGTGGGCACTACCAACTTTAGCCCACTGCGCCACCCACTTACTGGCCACTTTTTCTCAAGCCCACACAACAATCTGGGTAAGTTTTGTTTTGATTCATTTTCTACAATTTACAGTCCACTATTATTCTACCTCAGGCCTCGGCCTTAACAATTACGTATTTAAAATTGTTCAAGTCAAAAACTGATCACAGCAATGATACAGGACACCTAACTCAAGTTGCAAGCTCCACCAGTGGGCGGCAACCAGACAATCTAGGCAGAAAAATATCAATTGAAAATACGTTGAATACACTAGGAAAACGCTAAAGTCCCGCCGCGTTGATGGATGAGCTTTTTTTAAGTTTTTGGTTTGCGTGGGATATCTTTACTTTTGCAAGTGCTTTGCTTTGCTGCCTATGCAATGTAGGTGATTGTTGTCAAGTTTCTATTGTTACTTGTCAATTGTTATTATTTACCGTAGAAAACTTACCTATTTTAAAAGCTTTATTTCTATGGATTCTGGCTAACTTTTTCAACTTTTTCTTTCAAAAGGTACTACATCACCATAACCTTAATGTCCATGTTACCATGTATAATATGAACGTTGTAGCCCCACCCGTTTGGTCATAATCGGCCCAAATGGCACGAAATATATCGCACCAAACCGTAAAAAACTTATATTAAAAGCTTTATTTCTATGGATTCTGGCTAATTTCTTCAACTTTTTCTTTCAAAAGGTAGGTACTACGTATCATCATAACTTTAATGTCCATGTATAATATGAACGTTGTAGCCCCACCCGTTTGGTCAGAATCGGCCCAAATGGCACGAAAATATCGCACTAAAAATCGAAAAAATCGTAAAAGCACGATATTCATGAGAAATATTTCTTCGATTGTACCCAAAAACAATACACCTCTAAGTTCAGAGATTTCGAAGGTCCCCTCCAATTTTCATCAAGATCGGATATGCCGTTTGCCCGGTAGAGAGCGAACAAACAGAAAAAAAAAAAAAAAACACCCGAGCTAAATTTTTTGGGGGTCAGTGAAATTGAAGTCTTTGCTTTGCTCATCCAATCATAATCAAAGCAATAATGAACAAACAAAGAGAACAGCAAAATCATAAATAAGAACTTATGAAGATAAATTAACATTACATAAACACACAGACAATGCCCCACAAATAATTAGTAAAAATCAATTCTTTTTTGTTCTTCGATTCATTATCATTGCTTCAATTTTACTTTTAAATTGTACTATTCCTAGCTCAGTAAACTGGCTTCTAATATCTAGTGATGTAAAGGCAAAAAGTTTGCAATGAAAAGTTTGAAAAGTTTTCATTTTCATGCAAACTTTTCAACAAGCTTGTGAAAAGTTTCAAATTTTTGAAAAGTTGTTGAAAAGTTGGTATTAATGTACCTTAGTTGCTACAGATCTACAGGTCTTGGAATACGAAATCTTCGGAATAGCTTTGGGGCCCCAAGTAATAACGATACTGGAAATATTGCCACTATAAGACACTAAATTTCGAGTTTTGAAATGTATTATGAAATGAAACTATGTACTGATTAATCAATTGGCTTGTTCACGCAAAGCTCCGCGCAGATCGCGCCACTGCACTAACCCCAAAAACCAGGGTCCACTTGATACTTATTCCGAGCTGCTTGTAAGGTATCTAGTGGACCCTGCCCTAAGACCGTGGGGCGTTTGAAATAAACTATGTATAGCAGGCTCTGCATTGTCAAAATCTGTATGCTTCCTCGATTGTTTGTTTACGTATTGTTTTACCTAGGCCTACTTGGAATAAGTCTACTAAGGACTAGGGCCTAGGCTTTTCTTCAGCATTAGATGTAGACCTAGGCATATCAATATCATGGTATTATAAATTATCAAGTATAGGCCTAGGCCCTACTTGCATACGCCTCAGCAAAGCCTAGGGCTTAGGCCTAGCCAGTGTTGATTTGTTGACATGAGAGAGGTTACGTAGGCAGGAGGCCGAATAAAGACACATGTCAGTATATTAAGTGTGGTTGTATTTATTTGTAGTAATAAACACGACAGTATGCCCTCCTTTCTCCTTACACGAATACACACAGCAATTTTGGCATTTTGCTTTCAACATAAAACTATGCAAACTGACAGCAATAACAGTAGGCTGCTGACAGCTATGAGCAGCCATGACACCCGAAAGTTGAGCTACCACCGCCGTCTACATCCATAGAGAAATAAGTCTACATCCGCCTTTACAGGCATCCAGACGGCGGTGGGGGGTTAGTACAATAGCGCAGCGTGGTGAGTAAAAGTCGCAGTGAACAAGCCAATTGGATGAGCGTAGCAAAGATTCCATTTCACTACACTGGGGAAAAAAATCCAGAATGTTTTTTTTCCCTTTTTTTCATTTTTTTTTTGTATTTTTGTCTGTTTGTTAACACGATTTTGGCTAAACCGATACTCCAATTGCGATGAAATTTTCTGGAGGCCTTCGAAATCTCTGAACTTAGAACTGCCACGTTTTTGAGCGCAATCAAAAAATTATTTCTCATTAAAATCGCAATTTTACGATTTTTTTCGATTTTTAAAAATTTCTTCGACTTATCACCTACATGCTTCGATTGTAATATTTTTCACAGACCTTTATTTTATGAATTTATATATTCTTGTGAAACTTGGGCGAAATCGAAAAATATTTCTTATGATAATCGCAATTTTATGATTTATTTTTATTTTTAAAACATTCGACTTATAACACCTAAATGCAGATGCTTTATCCAATTGTAATGATTTTTTCACAGAACCTTAATTTTATGAATTAATATATTGGTGTGAAATTTGAGTGCGATTCTCATGAAAATCGCAATTTTTTGCTTTTTTCGTTTAAAAAAAAAATCTTCGACTTTTTACACCTACATGCTTTATCCGATTGTAATGATATTTTCACAGAACTTTAATTTTATGAATGTAGGCCCTATATATTTGTGTGAAATTTGAGCGCAATCGAAAAATAATTTCTCATGAATATCGCAATGTTACGCTTTTTTTGTTTAAAAAAACATACGCTCATCCAACAATGCGCCTGAAAAAGCGTTTGCGAAGCTTCCTAGAAATAACTAATTAGTATATGGATTTGTATACTGTTAGGCTACATAACATTAGACATTGTAGGCCTATGCATTTTTTTAAAAGTAGACATTGGCTACTTTTGTATGGGGCCTACTCTATTTCATAATAAAAAGTTCATACTAAAGCAATTATCAACAATCAACATAGAAATTTTGTAATACATCAATGAAATGTCCTGCAATTAATTCTCCTGGTCCTAACAACTATGCTATGATGGTATTTCCTCCTGATTTAGAGGTAAAGGGCCTAAAAAAATTATAATCTATGATTTAACTTAAAATTTTGACAGCATGATTGGTAGGCCATTCATAAACGACGGTGATAAGCGACTAAAACATGAACTTTTCACTGCTTGAAAAGTTTTCAGCAAAGTTTTCACAAATTTGACTTTTCATGAAAATTTACATATCACTACTAATATCATAAGAAATTGAATTCCAGAAGGATACTTCTCTGTACGAAAATGACTTTCTTGATGATTCAGAAATTAATTTAGGAACTTTCAATGAGTACATTAGAATAGAATTTCTATCACGATCAACAAATTGAAAAATATTTGGTAAAATACCTGAATACATACCTTTCAATACTTTGTATGTATTTACCAGTACACTATACTTCATTCTTTCCTCAATCGTGAAACAATCAGATTGTAAATCTTGGCTCATAGGAATTTAATCAAACAGATGGTCAATTCTCTTCTGAAGTACAACATATTCGGTAGAAGGTCTTACTGCCAAACACTAAACAATAACAATAATAGAGTGAATAGATGAATCTACAAGTACCAAAATATTTGTTACAAACCTCTTCATTCTTTATAA
>JAMZAV010004964.1:0-36409 GCA_024449915.1 Sweltsa coloradensis
TCATTTCGTCAATTTTCTAGTTTTTGTCAGTTTGATTTTTTAAGAATGTCAGATTTTTCTTGCATTTGGGAGTTTTTTTAGTTTTAGTCATTTTCATATCGTAAGTTTTATTTTCACAGTTTCTTTGAAATTTGTATTTTTTTTCAGTTTGAATTTTGTAAGAATTTCAGATTTTCAATTGCATTTTTTTCATGTTTTTAGTTAAAATCATTTTTTATATGTAATTTTGAATTTTGCAAATTTTTTATTTTTACAGTTTTATTTTTTCAATTGCTAGTTTGTCAGTTTGATTTTTTAAGAAAGTCAGATTTGGCAATTGCATTTTGTAGGGTTTTGTTATAGTATTTTTATATTGTAAGTTTCATTTTGTCAGATTTAAATTTCACAGTTAGACAGTTTCTTTTGATAATTTTCTAGTTTTCGCAGTTTGTATTGTAATATGTCGTTTGCAAAAAATTTTTCGTTTCTTTTTTTAGTCTTTTTAAATTTTCAGTTTTTATTTTTACAGTTTAATTATGTCAATTTTTCTAGTTTTTGTTTTTTGATTTTTGTAATAATGTCAGTTTGGGCAAAAACATTTTGTAGTTTGCTTGTTTAAGTCATTTTCAAATTGTCATTTTTTTTTATTTTCATATTTTTTTTGACAATTTGTAGTTTCGTCAGTTTGATTTGTAAAATGTCAGTTGTCAAAGCATTTTGTCAGGTTGTTAGTTTTTTATTTTATTTTCACATTTCATTCTGTCAATTTGTTTTCGTAGTTTTTATATTGTAATAATGTCGTTTTTCAATAACATTTGTCAGTTTGCTTGTTTAAGTCATTTTTCCAAAATTTTCAGTTTTTTATTTTTATATTTCATTTTGAAATTTGCAGTTTTCGTCGTTGAATTTTTAAGAATGTCAGATTGTCAATTTCATTTTTTCAGGTTGTTAGTTTTTTTTTTCATTTTATTTTCACATTTCATTCTGTCAAATTTTCTAGTTTTCGTAGTTTTTTATTTTAAAATGTCAGTTTTTCAATAACATTTTTTCAGTTTTCTTGTTTTAGTTTTTTTCATATTGTCAGTTTTTTATTTTCACAGTTTTTTTTTTCAATTTCCAAAAAATTTTCGTCGTTTGATTTTTTAAAAAAGTCAGATTGTTAATTGCATTTTGGCAGGGTTTTTAGTTTTAGTATTTTTATATCGTAATTTTTCATTTTTACAGTTTCATTTTTAAATTTTCTATTTTTTCGTCATTGATTTTTAAGAATGTCAGATTGTCAATTGCATTTTGTCAGGTTGTTAGTTTAAGTCATTTCATATTGTAAGTTTTTTAATTTTTTCAGTTTGCATTTTCCAGTTTTTACAGTTTATTTTTAATTTGCTAGTTTCTTAGTTTGATATTGCAATATGTCTTTGCCAAAACATTTTGCAGTTTTTCTTGTTTTTGTCAACTCAAAATTTTTCATTTTTTTTTTCACAGTTTCATTTTTTTAATTTGTTAGTTTTTTTCAGTTTGATTTTGTAAGAAAGTCAGATTGTCAAATTTCATTTTTTAAGTTTTTGTTTTATCATTTTCATATTTTCAGTTTGTCATTTTGTCAGATTTTTATTTTCACAGTTTGTTAATTTCAAGTTTTTGCAGTATGATATTGTAATATTGTCAGTTTGTCAAAAACTTTTTTCGTTTGCTTTTATAAGTATTTTCAAATTGTAAGTTTTTTATTTAAAAAGTTTCATTTTGTAAATTTGTAGTATTGTCAGTTTGATTTTGAAGAAAGCAATTTTCAATTGCATTTTTTCAGGGTTTTTGTTTTGTATTTTCATATTAAATTTTTCATTTTGTCAGATTTTGATTTTCATTCCAACAGTTTCAAATTCTATTGGTTAATTTGCTATTTTTTCTGTCAGTTTGATTTTGTAAGAATGTCATATTGTTAAATTGGCATTTTTGTCAGGTTGTTTTGTTCTAGTCATTTCCATATTGTAAGTTTGCCATTTTGGTGTCAGATTGTGGACAGTTAGAACAGTTAGCAGTTTTTTTTTTTGTTAATTGCTAGGTTTTCGTCAGTTGATATTGTAAATATTGGTCAGTTTGTCATAACATTTTGACAATTTGCTTGTTTTTAGTCATTTGCAAATTGTCAGTATTGTTATTACACAGTTTCATTTTTCATTTGCTAGTTTTCGGTCAGTTTGTTATTGTAAGATGTCAGATTGGTCCAATTGCATTTGTCCATTTGTTACTTTTAGGGCATTTTCATATGTCATTTTGTGAATTTTGTCATTATTTCATTTTCCAGTTTGCAGTTTCATTTGTTAATTTGCATTTCGTCAATTTCTAGTTTTCGTCAGTTATATTTGTAAGAATGTCAATTGTCAATTGGCAATTTGTCCGGTTGTTAGTTTAGTCATTTCATATTGTAAGTTTGATGCCATTTGTTCAGATTTATTATTTTCCTACAGTTTGACAGTTTTTTTTGTGTAATTGCTAGTTTTGCGTCAGTTTGATATTGTAATATTGTCAGTTTTGTCAATACAATTTTGTCAGTTTATTTGCTTGTTAAGTCATTTCTAAATTGTCAGTTTTTCATTTGCAACAGTTTTCATTTTGGTCATTTGCTATTTTCGCAGTTTTGATTGTGTTGGGTGAAAGAATGTCCAGTTGGTCACTTGGCATTTTGTCATGTTGTTATTTAAGTCATTTTCATATTGTTTAGTGTTGTCATTTGTCAGAATTTTTCTTTTTCACAGTTGTACAGTTTCATTTATGTTAATTTGCTAGTATTCTGTCAGTTTGGCTCTTGTAATATTGTCAGTTTGTCAATAACATTTTGTAAGTTTGCTTGTTTAAGAATCATGTTTCATATTGTCAGTCTTTCTCATTTTTACAGTTTCATTTTGTCCAATTTGCTTAGTTTTCGTCATTTTGATTTTGTAAGAATGTCAGATTGTAAACATTGTGGCATTTTGTCAGGTGTTAGTTATAGTTCAGATTTTCATATTGAAGTTTGTCCATTTGTCAGTTTTTCATTTTCACATTTGACAGTTTCATTTTGATAATTGCTTAGTTTCGTCAGTTGGTCTTGTAATTTGTGAGTTTGTCTATAAATTTTTTTCAGTTTTGCTTGATTTTCATCATTTTCAAATTGTTCAGTTTCTCATTTTCACAGGTTTAATTATGTCAATTTGCTACGTATTTCGTAGTTTTGATATTGTAATAATGTCAGTTTTGTCAATAAATCATTTTGTCAGTTTGCTTGTTGTCATCATGTTATATTGTCAGTTTTTCATTTTCACCGTTTCATTTTGTCAATTGCTATTTTTCGTCAGATTTGATATTGTAAGAATGTCGATTGTCAATTGCACTTGTGTCAGTGTTAGTTTTAGTCCAGTTTCCATGCTTGAAAGTTGTAATTTTGTCAGTTTTCATTTTCACAGATTGACAAGTTTTGTTTTGTTGAATTTGCAGTTTTCGCAGTTTAATCTTGTTATATTTGTCAGTTTTTCAATTACGATTCTTTGTGTCATGTTTGCTTAGTTTAGTCATTTTCATATGTCATTTTTTCCATTTTCACAGTTTCATTTCGTCAATTTTTGCTAGTTTTCGACTATTTGATTTTTAAGAAGGTCAGATTGACAATTGGCATTTTGTCCAGTTTGTTATTTTAAGGGTCATTTTCATATTGTAAGTTAGTAGATTTTGTCTTATTTCATTTTCACAGTTTTCATTTTGTCAATTTGCAGTTTTCGTCAGTTTGATTTTTGGTAAGAATGTCGATTGGCAATTGCATTTGTCAGTTTGTTTAAGTTTAGAGTCTTTCATATTGTAAGTTTGTCATTTTGTCAGATTTAAATTTTCTCTCAGTTTGACAGTTTGCACTTTTGAGAATTTGCTAGTTTTCGTCGTTTTGATTATTGTAATAATTGTCAGTTTGGTCCAATACATTTTGAGTCAGTTTCCTGTGTTTTAGTCAGTTTCAAATTGTCCAGTTTTTCTTTTCACATTTTATTATGTGCAATTGCTAGTTTCGAGTTTGATATTGTAATAAGTCAGTTTGTCAGTAACATATTGTCAGTTTGCATGTTCAGTTCATTTTCAAATTGTCGAGTTTTTCATTTTCAAACTATTTCATTTGCCATTTGCTATTTTTCGTCAGTTTTGATATTGTAAGAATGTCGATTGTCACTTGCATTTTGTAAGGTTGTTAGTTTTATTCATTTTTATTTTCACAGTTTCATTCTGTCTATTTTTGCTATTTTCGTGTGTTTGATATTGTAAAGAATGTCAGTTTCTTCAATAACATTTTTGTGTCGAGTTTGCTTGTTTTCATCCATTTCAAATTGTCAGTTTATCTTTTCACATTTTTTTTTCTTTGTCAATTTGCTAGTTTTCGTCCGATTGATATTGTAAGAATTCAGATTGTCAAATTGCATTTTGTCCAGTTGTAAGTTGTTAAGTCATTTAAATATTGTTAGTTTGGTCATTTTTCAGATTTTCATTTTCACAGGTTGACAGTTTTATTTTGTTAATTTGCTGATTTTTCGTCAGTTTGATATTGTGTAATAATATCATGTTTGTCAATAACATTTTTTCAGTTTGCTTGTTTTTTAAGAAGTCCATTTTCCAAATTGCCAGTTTTTTCATTTTCACATTTCATTATGTCAATTTGCTAGCTTTTCCATAGTTTGATATGTCTAATAATGACAATTTGTCATTACTGTTGTCAGTTTGCTTTTGTTTTATCATTTCCATATGTGCAGTTTTCATTTTCACATTTCATTTGTCAATTTGCTAGTTTTCGCGTCAGTTATGATTTTGTAAGAATGTCAGATTGGCAATTGCATTTTGTCAGGTTGTTAGTTATAATCAGTCATTTTCCTATTGAAAGTTTGTCATTGTTGTCAGAGTTTAATCTTCACAGTTTTTGACAGTTTCATTTTGATCAATTTGCTAGTTTTCGTCCAGTTTGATATTGTATGATTGTCAAGTTTTTGTCAATAACATTTTGTCATTTTGCTAGTTGTAGTCATTTTAATTGTCAGTATTTATTTCGAAGTTCATTTTGTCACATTGCTATTTTTCGTAGTTTTGATATTGTAGTAAATTTGGGTGGTTTTTCCCCAGGTTTTTTCTTTTTTTTTTTTTTTTTTTTTTTTTTTGTTTTTTTTTTTTGTCAAAAAACATTTTGCCATATTTGCTTGTTTTATGTCATTTTCTATTGTCAGTTTATCATTTTCCAGTTTCACGTTGTCCATTTATTGTGCTATTTTTACGTCAGGTTGATATTGTAAGAATGTCGAGCTTGTCAATTGGCATTTCTGTCCAGGTTTGTTAGTGTTTTATTCCCTTTTCATATTGTAAGTTTGTCATTGATTGTCAGAATTTCATTTTACAGTTTGACAGGTTCATTTTGTTAAGAGGAGGGAGGAGATATAGGGGCAGGAAGATTTGCGAGTTTTTCGTCGTTGATTATTGTAATATGGCCTGTTTGGGTGCTGTCGTAACTTTTGTGCAGTTTTGCTTGTTTAAGTCATTTTCAAATTGTCAAGTATTGTATTTAACAACACATTTTGCAATTTTTCATTTGTCTAGTTTTCGGCAGTTTTGGTTATTGTAGAATGTCAGATTGTCAATTGTATTTTGATCCAGTTGTTCAGTTTTAGTCATTGTTCATTTATTAAGTTGTGTCCATTTTGTCAGATTTTCATTTTCACAGTTAAAAGATTCATTTGTGGTATTTTGCTAGTTTTCGTCACTTTAATATTGTAAAATGTCAGATTGTCAATTGCACTGTGTCAGGTTGTTAGTTTTAGTCATTTAAATATTGTTAGTTTGTCATTTTTTCAGATTTTCATTTTGTCAGATTTACATTTTTTTTCATTTTCACAGTTTTCATTTTGTCAAATTGCAAGTTTTCGTCAGTTTGATTTTGTAAGAATGTCAGATTGTTAATTGCATTTTGTCAGGTTGTTAGTTTTTAAATCATTTCCATATTGTTAGTTTGTCATTTTGTCAGAGTTTCATTTCATGGTTAGACAGTTTCATTTAGTTAATTTGCTAGGTTTTCGTCAGTTTTTATATTTTAATATTGTAAGTTTGTCAATAACATTTTGTCAGTTTGCTTGTTTTAGTCATTTTCAAATTGTCAGTTTGTAATTTTGTAAGTATTTCATTTTCACAGTTTGACAGTTTAATTTTGGTTAATTTGCTAGTTTTCGTCAGTGTGATATTGTTTATTTGGGCAGCTTGTAAATAACATTTTGTCAGTTTGCTTGTTTTAGTCATTTTCAAATTGTCAGTTTACATTTTCACAGTTTTATTTCGTCAATTTTCCTAGTTTTCGTCAGTTAGATTTTGTAAGAATGTAAGATTGCCAATTGCAATTTGTCCGGTTGTTAGTTTTAGTCATTTTCATATTGAAAGTTTGTCATTTTGTCAGATTTTCATTTTCTCAGTTTGACAGTTTCATTTTGTTTATTTGCTAGTTTACGTCAGTTTGATATAGTAATATTGTCAGTTTGTCAATAACATTTTGTCAGTTTGCTAGTTTTCGTCTGTTTGATTTTGTAAGAATGTCAGAATGTCAATTGCATTGTGTCAGGTTGTTAGTTTTAGTTATTTTCATTATGTAAGTTTGTCATTTTGTCAGATTTTCATTTTCACAGTTTTACAGTTTCATTTTGTTAACTTGTTAGTTTTCGTTTACTTTGTATTGTAAGAATGTCAGATTGTCAATAACATTTTGTCAGTTTTCTTGTTTTAGTCATTTTCAAATTGTAAGTATTTCATTTTCAAAAGTTTTTTTTTTGTCAAATTTGCTAGATTTCGTCAGTTTTGTTTTGTAAGAATGTCCGATTGTCAAATTGCGATTTTGTCAGGTAGTTAGTTTTTGTAAATTTTTATATTGTAAGTTTGTCATTTTGTCAGTTTTTCATTTTTTTTTGATTGACATTTTCATTTTGTAAATTTGCTAGTTTTCGTCAGTTTGTATATTGTAATATTGTCAGTTTGTCAAAAACATTTTTGTCAGATTGCTTGTTTTAGTCATTTTTAAATTGTCAGTTTTTCATTTTCCCCAGTTTCATTTTGTCAAATTTTCTAGTTTTCGTCAGTTTGAGTTTTATTTTGTAATAATGTCAGATTGTCAATTGCATTTTGCCAGTTTGTTAGTTTTCGTCATTTTATATTGTGAGTTTGTACTTTTGTCAGATTTTCATTTCACAGTTGACAGTTTCATTTTGTTAATTTGCTAGTTTTTCGTCAGTTTGTTATTGTAGAATGTCAGATTTTTCATTGTATTTTGTCCAGTTGTTAGTTATAGTCATTTTCCATTATGAAGTTTGTCATTTTGTCAGATTTTCCATTTTCACAGTTAAAAGATTCATTTTGTTATTTTGCTAGTTTTCCGCCCCTTTTATATTGTAAATTGTCAGTTTGTCAATAACATTTGTCAGTTTGCTTGTTTTAGTCATTTCAAATGTCCAGTTAAAATTTCACAAGTTTTATTTCGTCAATTTCTAGTTTTCCCAGTTAATTTTGTAAGATGTAAGATGCCATTGCAAAATTTGTCCGGTTGTTATTTTAGTCATTTTCATATTGTAAGTTTGCCATTTTGTCAATTTTCATTTTTCACAGTTTTAAGTTTTCATTTTGTTAATTTTTCTAGTTTTCTTCGTTTGATATTGTAATATTGTCAGTTTGTCATACATTTTGTCAGTTTGCTTGTTTTCGTTAGTTTGATTTTGTAAGAATGTCAGATTGTCAATTGCATTTTGTCAGTTGTTACTTTTAGTTATTTTCATTATTTTAAGTTTGTCATTTTGTCAGATTTTCATTTTCACAGTTTCAAAGTTTCATTTTGTTATTTTGCTAGTTTTCGTCACTTTGATATGTAATATTGTCAGTTTGTCAATAACATTTTGTCAGTTTGCTTGTTTTAGTCATTTTCAAATTGTAAGTATTTCATTTTCACAGTTTCTTTTTGTCCCAAATTTTCTAGATTTCGTCAGTTTGTGTTTGTAAGAATGTCCGATTGTCAAATTTCATTTTGTCAGGTTGTTAGTTTTAGTCATTTTCATTTTGTAAGTGTGTCATTTTGTCAGATTTTCATTTTTTTAAATTTGACAGTTTCATTTTGTTAATTTGCTAGTTTTCGTCAGTTTTTTATGTTTTAATATTGTCATTTTGTCAGTAACATTTTGTCAATTTGCTTGTTTTAGTCATTTCAATTTTTAGTTTTTTCATTTTCGCATTTCATTTTGTCATTTGCTAGTTTTCGTTAGTTTAATTTTTTTACGAATGTCAACTGTCAATTTCATTTTGTCAGGTTGTTAGTTTTAGTCATCTTATTATGTAAGTTTTTTCCCTTTTTTCAGATTTTTCATTTTTTACAGTTTAAAAAATTCATTTTGTTATTTTGCTAGTTTTCGTCACTTTTGATATTGTAATATTGTCAGTTTGTCAAAAACATTTTTTGTCAGTTTTGCCTTGTTTTAGTCATTTTCAAATTGTAAGTTTTTCATTTTCACAGTTTCAATTTGTCAATTTACAAGTTTTTGTCAGTTTGATTTTGTAAGAATGTCAGATTGTTAATTGCATTTTTTCAGGTTGTTAGTTTTTAGTCATTTTTTTATTGTTGAGTTTGTAATTTTGTCAATTTTCATTTTTCCCCAGTTTGGACAGTTTCATTTTGTTAATTTTTCTAGTTTTCGTCAGTTTGATATTGTAATATTGTCAGTTTTTTCAATAACTTTTGTCAGTTTGCTTGTTTAGTCATTTTCAAATTGTAAGTATTTCATTTTCACAGTTTCGTTTTGTCAAATTGCTAGTTTTCGTCAGTTTTGTGTTTTTTAAAAATGTCCGATTGTCAATTGCATTTTGTCAGTTGTTTTGTTTTAGTCATTTCATTATGTAAGTTTGTCCCTTTTGTCAGATTTTTTATTTTCACAGTTTCAAAGTTCAAATTTTGGTTTTAATTTTCTAGTTTCGTCAGTTTGATTTTTTAAGAATGTCAGATTGTTAATTGCATTTTGTCAGGTTGTTTGTTCTAGTCATTTCCATATTGTAAGTTTGCCATTTTGTCAGATTTTCATTTTAACAGTTAGACAGTTTTTTATTTTGTTAATTTGCTAGGTTTTTGTCAGTTTGATATTGTAATATTGTCAGATAGTCAATAACATTTTGTCAGTTTGCTTGTTTTAGTCATTTTCAAATTGTCAGTATTATATTTACACAGTTTCATTTTTCAATTTGCTGGTTTTCGTCAGTTTGTTATTGTAAGAATGTCAATTGTCAATTGCATTTTGTCCAGTTTGTTTAATTTTAATCATTTTCATATTGTCGTTTGTAATTTTTGTCAGTATTTCATTTTCACAGTTTGACAGTTTCATTTTGTTAATTTGCATTTCGTCAAATTTTCTAGTTTTCGTCAGTTATATTTTGTAAGAATGTCAGATTGTCAATTGCAATTTGTCCGGGTTTTTAGTTTTTAGGGCATTTTCAAAATTTTAAGTTTGCCATTTTGACAGATTTTCATTTTCACAGTTTTACAGTTTCATTTTGTTAATTTGCTAGTATTCTTTTAGTTTGATATTGTAATAATTGTCATTTGTCAAAAACATTTTTGTAAGTTTGCTTGTTTTAATCATTTTCATATTGTCCCGTTTTTTTCATTTTACAGTTTCATTTTGTCAATTTGCTAGTTTTCGTCAGTTTGATTTTGTAAGAATGTCAGATTGTAAATTGCATTTTGTCAGGTTGTTAGTTATAGTCATTTTCATACTGTAAGTTTGTCATTTTGTCTTTTTTTATTTTCACAGTTTGAACAGTTTCATTTTGATAATTTGCTAGTTTTCGTCAGTTTGATATTGTAATATTGTGAGTTTGTCAATAACTTTTGTCAGTTTGCTTGTTTTTTATCATTTTCAAATTGTCAGTTTATCATTTTCACAGTTTAATTATGTCAATTTTTCTAGTTTTCGTAGTTTGATATTGTAATAATGTCAGATTGTCAAATTTCACTTTGTCAGGTTTTTATTTTAGTCATTTTCATCTTTAAAGTTTGTAATTTTTTCAGTTTTTCATTTTCACAGATTGACAGTTTTGTTTTGTTAATTTGCTAGTTTTCGTCAGTTTAATATTGTAATATTGTCATTTTTTCAAAAACATTTTGTCATTTGCTTGTTTAAAATCATTTTCATATTGTCGTTTTTATTTTCACAGTTTCATTTCGTCAATTTGCTAGTTTTCGTCATTTTTAATTTGTAAGAATGTAGATTGTCATTGCATTTTGGCAGGTTGTTAGTTTTTAGGGCATTTTCATATCGTAAGTTTTTCATTTTCACAGTTTCATTTTGAAAATTTGCTATTTTTTGTCATTTGATTTGTGTAAGAATGTCAGATTGACAATTGCATTTTGTCAGGTTTTTTAGTTTAAGTCATTTTCTATTGTAATTAGTAATTTTTTTCAGTATTTCGTTTTCACAGTTTTCATTTTGTCAATTTGCTAGTTTTCGTCATTTGATTTTGTAAGAATGTCAGATTGGCAAATTTCATTTTGTCAGGTTGTTAGTTTAGTCATTTTCATATTGTAAGTTTGTCATTTTGTCAGATTTAAATTTTCACAGTTTTTACAGTTTCATTTTTATAATTTTTCTAGTTTTCGTCAGTTTGATATTGTAAAATTGTTTAGTTTGTCAATAACATTTTGTCAGTTTTTCTTGTTTTAAGTCATTTTTAAATTGTCAGTTTTTTTATTTTCACAATTTTAATTATGTCAATTTGCTAGTTTTCGTAGTTTGATATTGTAAAAATGTCAGTTTCTCAATAACATTTTGTCAGGTTGTAAGTTTTAGTCATTTAAATATTGTTAGTTTGTCATTTTTGTCAGATTTCATTTTCACATTTGACAGTTTATTTGTTAATTTGCTAGTTTTCGTCAGTTCTATATTGTAATAATATCAGTTTGTCAATAACATTTTTTCAATTTGCTTGTTTT
Source organism: Sweltsa coloradensis (assembly GCA_024449915.1). Lineage (NCBI taxonomy): Eukaryota > Metazoa > Arthropoda > Insecta > Plecoptera > Chloroperlidae > Sweltsa > Sweltsa coloradensis. Next base: position 10,979 of record JAMZAV010004964.1, read on the forward strand.
AGTCATTTTAAATTTAGGCCAGTTTTTTATTTTCACAGTTTCATTTTGTCATTTGCTAGTTTTTCGTCAGTTTGATATTGTAAGAATGTCAGATTGGCAATTGCATTTTGTCAGTTTTAGTTTTATCATTTTTATTGAAATTTTCATTTTGTCAGATTAAATTTTCACAGTTTTGACAGTTTTCATTTTGATAATTTTCTAGTTTTTCGTCAGTTTGATTTTTTGAATATGTCAGTTTGTCAATAACATTTTGTCATGTTGCTAGTTTTAGTCATTTTAAATTGTCAGTTTTTCATTTTCGAAGTTTCATTTTGTCAAATTGCTAGTTTTTCGTCAGATTAATATTGTAAGAATGTCAGATTGTCAATTGCATTTTGTCAGGTTTTAGTTTTAGTCATTTTCATATTGTAAGTTGTCATTTTGTCAATTTCAATTTTAACAGTTTTACATTTCATTTTTTTAATTTGCTAGTTTTCGTCGGTTTGAAAATTGTAATATTGTCAGTTTGGGCAATAACATTTTGTCAGTTTGCTTGTTTAAGTCATTTCAAATTGTCAGTATTTTATTTACACAGTTTTTATTTTCAATTGCAGTTTTCGTCAGTTTTTTTTTGTAAGAATGTCAGATTGTTTATTGTATTTTGTCCAGTTTTTCGTTTTAGTTTTTCATTATGTAAGTTTGTCATTTTGTCAGATTTCATTTTCACAGTTTAAAAGATTCATTTTGTTATTTTGCTAGTTTTCGCACTTTGATATTGTAAAATGGGCAGTTTTTTCAATACATTTTGTCAGTTTGCTTTTTTTAGTCATTTTCAATTGTAAGTTTTTCATTTTCACAGTTCTTTGTCAAATTGCAATTTTCGTCAGTTTGTTTTTTTAATAAAGTCAGATTGTTAATTGCATTTTGTCCCGGTTGTTAGTTTTAAGTCATTTCCCTATTGTAGTTTGTCATTTTGTCAGAGTTTCATTTTCACGGGTTAGACAGTTTCATTTAGTTAATTTGCTAGGTTTTCGTCATTTGATATTGTAATATTGTCAGTTTGTCCCAAAAACATTTTGTCAGTTTGCTTTTTTTTAGTCATTTTCAAATTTTAAGTATTTCATTTTCACAGTTTCATTTTTTCAAATTGCTAGTTTTCGTCAGTTTGTGTTTGTAAGAATGTCCCATTGTCAATTGCATTTTGTCACGTTGTTAGTTTTAGTAATTTTCATATTGTTAGTTTGTCATTTTGTCAGATTTTCATTTTCACGGTTAGCGTTTCATTTAGGGTTTAAATTTTCTAGTTTTCGTCAGTTTGATATTGTAATATTGTCAGTTTGTCAAAAACATTTTGTCAGTTTGCTTGTTTTAGTCATTTTCAAATTGCAAGTTTTCATTTTCACAGTTTCATTTTGTCAATTTTTCTAGTTTTCGTTAGTTTTGATTTTGTAAGAATGTTAGATTGTCAATAGCAATTTGTCAGGTTTTTAGTTTTAGTCATTTCATATTGTTAGTTTTGTCATTTTGGCAGATTTTCACTTTCACGGTTAGCAGTTTCATTTTGTTAATTTGCTAGGTTTTTGTCAGTTAGATATTGTAAATTGTCAGTTGTCAATAACATGTTGTCAGTTTGCTTGTTTAAGTCATTTTCATATTGTCAGTTTTTTTATTTTCCAGTTTCATTTTTCAATTTGGGTAGTTTTCGTCAGTTTTTTTATTGTAAGAATGTCAGATTGTCAATTGTATTTTGCCATTGTTAGTTTAGTCATTTTCATTATGTAAATTTGACATTTTGTCATATTTTCATTTTCACATTTAAAAGATTCATTTTGTTATTTGCTAGTTTTCTCACTTTTATATTGTAAAATTGTCAGTTGTCAATAACATTTTTGTCAGTTTTCTTGTTTTAGTCATTTTCAAATTGTCAGTTTACATTTTCACAGTTTTTATTCGTCAATTTTCTAGTTTTTCGTCAGTTAGATTTTGTAAGAATGTAAAATTGCCATTGCATTTTGTCCGGTTGTTAGTTTTTAGTCATTTTCATTTTTGTAAGTTTGCCATTTTGTCCCGATTTTCCCATTTTCACAGTTTTTACAGTTTCATTTTGTTAATTTGCTAGTTTTCTTCAGTTTGATATTGTAATATTGTCCAGTTTTTTTATTTTATTATTTATTTTATTTATTATTAAGTCTATCCTAATCAGTTATAAAAATGATTTACAAAGAGGACAACTAATAAATTAATTACATAGATGCAGAAAAAAATAATAACATAATAATATCAATACATTTTATCATTTGCTAGTTTTCGTTAGTTTGATTTTGTAAGAATGTCAGATTGTCAATTGCATTTTGTCAGGTTGTTACTTTTAGTTATTTTCATTATGTAAGTTTGTCATTTTGTCAGATTTTCATTTTCACAGTTTCAAAGTTTCATTTTGTTATTTGCTAGTTTTCGTCACTTTGATATTGTAATATTGTCAGTTTGCAATACATTTTTTCAGTTTTCTTTTTTAGTCATTTTCAAATTGTAAGTATTTCATTTTCACAGTTTCCTTTTTGTCAAAAAATTTCTGATTTCGTCAGTTTGTTTTGTAAAGATGTCCGATTGTCAATTGCATTTTGCAGGTTTTTAGTTTTGTCATTTCATTTTGTAAGTGTGTCATTTTGTCAGATTTTTATTTTTTAAGTTGACAGTTTCATTTTGTTAATTTGCAGTTTTCGTCAGTTTATGTTTAATATTGTCATTTTGTCAGTAACATTTTGTCAATTGCTTTTTTTAGTCATTTTTTAAATTGTGAGTTTTCATTTTCGCAGTTTTTCATTTTGTCAATTTGCAAGTTTTCGTCAGTTTGATTTGTAAGAATGTCAGATTTTAATTGCATTTTGTCAGGTTTTTTATTTTAGTCATTTTTAAAATTTTGAGTTTTAATTTTTTCAGATTTTCTTTTCACAGTTTGACAGTTTCATTTTGTTAATTTGCTAGTTTTTGTCAGTTCGATATTGTAATATTTTCAGTTTGTCAATAACATTTTGTCAGTTGCTTGTTTTTAGTCCCTTTTCAAAATGTAGTATTTCTTTTCACATTTTTTGTTTTGTCAAATTTCTAGTTTTCGTCAGTTTGTGTTTGTAAGAATGTCCGTTGTCATTGATTTTGTCAGTTGTTATTTTAGTCATTTTCATTATGTAATTTGTCATTTTTGTCAATTTTTGATTTTCACAGTTTCCCAAAATTCATTTGGTTAATTTGCTAGTTTTCGTCAGTTTGATTTTGTAAGAATGTCAATTGTTAATTGCATTTTGTCAGGTTTTTTTGTTTAGTCATTTCCAATTGTAGTTTGCCATTTTGTCAGATTTTTTATTTTAAACAGTTAGACAGTTTTTTATTTTTTTAATTTGCTAGGTTTTCGTCAGTTTGATATTGTAATATTGTCAGTTTGTCAATAACATTTTGACAGTTTGCTTGTTTTAGTCATTTTCAAAAATTTTCAGTATTTTATTTTTCACAGTTTTTTATTTTTCAATTTGCTAGTTTTCGTCAGGGTTTGTTATTGTAAGAATGTCCCCATTGTCAATTGCATTTTTTCCAGTTGTTTTTTAGTCATTTTTATTGTCAGTTTTGTAATTTTGTCAGATTTTTTTTCACAGTTTTTACAGTTTCATTTTGTTAAAATTTTCATTTCGTCAATTTGCTAGTTTTCGGGCAGTTATATTTTGTAAAGAATGTCAGATTGTCAATTGCAATTTGTCCGGTTGTTAGTTTTAGTTATTTTCATATTGTAAGTTTTTTCCCTTTTGTCAGATTTTTATTTTCACGTTTGACAATTTTTTTTTTTGTTAATTTTGCTAGTTTTCGTCAGTTTGATTTGTAATATTGTCAGTTTTTGTCAATAACTTTTGTCAGTTTGCTTGTTTTAGTCATTTTCAAATTGTCAGTTTTTATTTTCACAGTTTCATTTTTCATTTGCTTTGTTTTCGGCAGTTTGTTTTGTAAGAATGTCGATTGTCATTGCTTTTTTTTCAGGTTGTTAGTTTTTAAGTCATTTCCATATTGTTAGTTTGTATTTTTTCAGAGTTTCATTTTCACGGTTTAGACAGTTTCATTTAGTTAATTTTGCAGTTTTTGTCATTTGATATTTGTAATTTGTCAGAATGTTTGTCAATTCATTTTTTCAGGTTTGTTGTTTTAGTCATTTAAATTGTAGTTTCATTTTCAAGTTTATTTTGTCAAATTTTTTAGTTTTGCAAGTTTTTAAAATTAGTTTTTGAAAATTTTTCCTGTTTGTTTTGTCATTTATATTGTAATTTCATTGTCAGTTTTCAATTTTAACATTTTTCAGTTTCATTTTTTACTTTCTAGTTTTTTTCAGTTTATTTGAATTTTCATTTTCAACATTTTGTCAATTTGCTAGTTTTTCCCTAGTTTGATTTTGTAAGAATGTCAGATTGTCAATTGCATTTTTTCAGGTTGTTATTTTAGTATTTTCATTTTTAGTTTTGTCATTTTGTCAGATTTTCATTTTCACAGTTTAAAGTTTCATTTTGTTAATTTGCTAGTTTTCTTTATTTGATATTGTAATATTGTCAGTTTGTCAATAACATTTTTTTCAGTTTTTCTTTTTTTAGTCATTTTTCAAATTGTAATATTTCATTTTCACAGTTTTTTTTTTGTCAAATTTTTCGATTTTCGTCAGTTTGGTTTGTAAGAATGGTGATTTTTCAATTGCATTTGTCAGGTTGTTAGTTTTAGGTCATTTTCATTTGTAAGTTGTCATTTTGTCCCGATTTTTCATTTTTAAGTTTGACAGTTTCATTTTGTTAATTTGCTAGTTTTGTCAGTTTTAGTTTTATATTGTAATTTTGTCAGCATTTTGTCAATTTCTTTTTTAGTCAGTTTCAATTGTAAATTTTTCATTTTCGAAATTCATTTGTCAATTTGCTTGTTTGTTAGTTTAATTTTGTAGAATTTTCAATTTCCCAAATTTCATTTTGTCAGTTGTTAGTTTTAGTTTATTTTATTATGTAAGTTTTTCATTTGTCAGATTTCATTTTCACAGTTTAAAAGTTCATTTTGTTATTTTCTAGTTTCGTCAGTTTGATATTGTAATATTGTCAGTTTGTCAATAACATTTTGTCAGTTTGCTTGTTTTAGTCATTTTCAAATTGTAAGTTTTTCATTTTCACAGTTTCAATTTGTCAATTTGCAAGTTTTCGTCGTTTGATTTGTAAGAATGTCAGATTGGTTAATGCAATTTTGTCAGGTTGGGGAGTTAGTTTTAGTCATTTTTATATTTGAGTTTGTAATTTTGTCACATTTTCATTTTCACATTTTGACAGTTTCATTTTGTCAATTTGCAAGTTTTCGTCAGTTTGAAAATGTTAATCTTGTCAGTTTGTCATACATTTTGTCAGTTTGCTTGTTAAGGTCAATTTCAAATTGTAAGTTATTTCATTTTTCACAGTTTCGTGTTTTGTCAATTGCTAGTTTTCGTCAGTTTTGTTGTTTGTACGAATGTCCGATTGTCAATTGCATTTTTGTCAGGTTGTTATGTTTTAGTCTTTCATTATGTAAGATTTGTCATTTTGTTCAGATTTTTGATTTTTCAGCGTTTCAAAGTTCATTTGGTTAATGTGCTAGTTTTCGTCAGTTTGATTTTGTAAGAATGTCAGATTGTTTAATTGCATTTTTGTCAGGTTTGTTTGTTCTAGGCATTTCCTATTGTAAAGGTTTGCCATTTTGGTCAGATTTTCATTTTAACAGTTTTGACAGTTTTTTTATTTTGTAATTTGCTAGGTTTTCGTCAGTTTGATATTGTAATATTGTCAGTTTGTCAATAACATTTTGACGAGTTGCTTGTTTTAGTCATTTTTCAATTGTCAGATTTATTTACACAGTTTATTTTTCAATTTGCTAGTTTTCGTCATTTATGTTATTGAAGAATGTCAGATTGTCAATTGCGTTTTGTCCAGTTGTTTAATTTTAGTTCATTTTCATATTGTCAGTTTGTAAGTTTGTCAGTATTCTTTCACAGTTTGACAGTTCATTTTGTTAATTGCATTTCGTCAATTTGCTAGTTTTCGTCATTTGTTATATTTTGTAAGAATGTCAGATTGTCCAATTGCAATTTGTCCGGTTGTTAGTTATAGTCATTTTCATATTGTAAGTTTGCCATTTGTCAGATTTTTATTTCACAGTTTGACAATTTTTTTTTGGGGGGGGGGGTACTTGCTAGTTTTCGTCATTTGATATTGTAATGATTGTCAGTTTTGTCCTAACATTTGTCATTTTGCTTGTTTAAGTCATTTTCAAATTGTCCAGTTGCTTTTCACAGTTTCATTTTGTCAACTTGCTAGTTTACGGCACCTCAGATTTTCAAAGAAATGTCAGATCGTCAATTGCATTTTGTCAGGTTGTTAGTTTGAAGTCATTTCCATATTGTTAAGTTTGTCATTTTTGTCAGAGTTTTTCATTTCACGGTTAGACAGTTTCATTTAGTTAATTTGCTTAGGTTTTTCCGTCAGTTTGATATTGGAATACTGTCAGTTTGGTCATAAACATTTTGTCAGTTGCTGTTTAGTCAGTTTCAAATTTGTCAGTTTTACATTTTCACAGTTTATTTCGTCAATTTGCTAGTTTTCGTCATTTGTTATTTAGAAAAAATTTGTCCACATTGGTCAATGGCAATTTTGGCTCAGTTGTTAGTTTTGTCAATTTCCATATTGTCAGTTTGTAATTTTGTCAGTATTTCTTTCACAGTTTGACAGTTTTCATTTTGTTAATTTGCTAGTTTCGTCATGTGATATTGTTATAAGTCACTTGTCAATACATTTTGTCAGTTTTGCTTGTTTTAGTCATTTTCAAATTGTCCAACTATTACATTTTCACAGTTTTATTTCGTCAATTTCCTAGTTTTCGTCATTAGATTTTGTATAGAATAGTAAGATTGCCATTGCAATTTGTACCGGTTGTTAGTTTTAGTCATTTTCCAGATTGTAAGTTTTGCATTTTGTCAGATTTTATTTTCACAGTTGTTACGGTTTTCATTTTTGTTTTAATTTGCTATTTTCTTCAGTTTTGATATTGTAATATTGTCATTTTCATAACATTTGTCAGTTGCTAGTTTGAGGGTTAGTTGATTTTGAAGAATGTCAGATTGTCAATGACATTTTGTCAGGTTTTGTTACTTTAGTTATTTCATTATGTAAGTTTGTCCACATTTTGTCAGATTTCATTTTCCACAGTTTTAAAGTTTCATTTGTTATTTTTGCTAGTTTTCGTCACTTTGATATTGTAATATGTCAGTTTTTTGTCATAACATTTTGTCAGTTTGCTTGTTTAGGTTATTTTCAAATTGTAAGTATTTCATTTTTCACAGTTCTTTCTGTCAATTGCTAGATTTCGTCAGTTTTTGTGGGGGGGGTTGTAAGAATGTCCGATTGTCAATTGCATTTTGTAGGGGTGGTAGGTTGTTAGTTTTTAGTAATTTTCATATCATGTAAGTTTGTCATTTTGTCATTTTTAATTTTTTAGATGACAGTTTCATTTTGTTTATTTGCTAGTTTTCGTCAGTTTTTATTGTAATATTGTCAGTTTGTCAATAACTTTTTGTCATTTTGCTTGTTTTAGTCATTTTCAAATTGAAGTTTTTCATTTTCACAGTTTCATTTTTGTCAATTTGCTAGTTTTTTCGTCAGTTTTGAAGTTTGATTTCTAATAATGTCCAGATTTGTCATTGCATTTTGCCAGGTTGTTAGTTTTTCGTCATTTTTTTATATTGTGGAGTTTGTACTTTTTGTCCGATTTTCATTTCACAGTTTGACAGTTTCATTTTGTTAGTTTTGCTAGTTTCGTCAGATTGCTTTTGTAAGAATGTCGATTGTCCAATTGGCAATTTTGTCATGTTGTTATTTTAGTTTGTTTCATTATGTACGTTTGTCATTTTTGTCAGATTTTCATTTTCACCGTTTCAAAGTTCATTTTTGTTATTTTGCTAGTTTGCGTCACTTTGATATTGTAATATTGTCAGTTTGTCAATACATTTTGTCAGTTTGCTTGTTTTTAGTCCATTTCAAAATTGGGTAAAAAAGTATTTCATTTTTCACAGTTCGTTTTTGTCCAAATTGCTAGTTTTCGTCAGTTTGTGTCTGTAAGAATGTCCGATTGTCACAATTGCATTTTGTCAGGTTGTTATTTTTAGTAATTTTCATATTGTTATTTGGGGTCATTTTGTCAGATTTTCATTTTCACGGTTTAGACAGTTTCATTTATTTAATTTGCTAGGTTTTTCGTCAGTTTGATATTGTAAATATTGTCAGTTTGTCAATGAACATTTTGTCAGTTGCTTGGTTTAGTCATTTTCAAATTGTAAGTTGTTCATTTCATAAGTTTCCATTTTTGTCAATTGCTATTTTTCGTTAGTTTGATTTTGTAAGAATGTTAGATTGTCAATAGCAATTTGTCAGGTTTTTAGTTTTTTAGTCATTTCATATTGTTAGTTTGTCATTTTGGCAGATTTCACTTTCACGGTTAGACAGTTTTCATGTTGTTAATTTTTCTAGGTTTTTGTCAGTTAGGATATTGTAATATTGTCAGTTGTCAATAACTTTTGTTCAGTTTTGCTTGTTGTTAGTCCGTTTCAAATTTAAGTTTTTTCATTTTCACAATTTCATTTGTCATTTGCGAGTTTTCGGCAGTTTGATATTGAAATTGTCAGTTTGTCAATAACATTTTGTCAGTTTGCTTGTTTAAGTCATTTTCAATTGTCAGTATTTTATTTACACAGTTTCATTTTTGGGGGGGGGGGTCAATTTTGCTAGTTTGCGTCCATTTGGTTCTGTGTGTGGTAAGAATGTCTATTGTCAATTGTATTTTGTCCATTGTTAGTTATTGTCATTTTCATTATGTAAGTTTGTCCATTTTGTCGATTTTCATTTTCAACTGTTTTACAGTTTTCATTTTGTTAATTTGCTAGTTCTCTTCAGTTTGATATTGTAATATTGTCAGTTTGTCAATAACATTTTGTCAGTTTGCTAGTTTTCGTTGTTTTGATTTTGTAAGAATGTCAGATTGTCATGCATTTTGTCCAGGGTTTTTGTTGTTACTTTTTTTAGTTATTTTCATTATGTAAGTTTTGTCATTTTGTCAGATTTTCATTTCACAGTTTCAAGTTTCATTTGTTATTTTGCTAGTTTTTCGTCACTTTGCATATTGTAATATTGTCAGTTTGTCAATAACATTTTGTCATTTTGCTTGTTTTTGTCATTTTCAAATTGTAAGTATTTCATTTTCACAGTTTTCTTTTTGTCCAAATTGCTAGATTTTCGTCAGTTTTGTGTTTGGTAATATGTCCGATTGTCATTGCATTTTTGTCAAGGTTGTTTTTTTTAGTCATTTTCATAGTGTGTGTCATTTTGTCAGATTTTCATTTTGTAATTTGCAGTTTCATTTTGGTTAATTTTGCTAGTTTTCGTCAGTTTTATGTTTTAATATTGTTCCCATTTTGTCCAGGAACATTTTGTCCAATTTGCTTGTTTTAGTCATTTTCAAATTGTAATTTTTCATTTTCGCAGTTTTTCATTTTGTCAATTTGCTAGTTTTTCGTTAGTTTACTTTTGTACGAAATGTCAGATGGTCAATTGCATTTGTCAGGGTGTTAGTTTTTAGTCATCTTTATTATTTAAGTTGTCATTTTGTCAGATTTTCATTTCACAGTTAAAAGATTCCATTTTGTTTATTTTGCTAGTTTTTCGTCACTTTGATATTGTAATATGTCGTTGGTCAATAACATTTTGTCAGTTGCTTGTTTTAGTCCATTTTTCAATTGTAAGTTTTCATTTCACAGTTTCAAATGTTGTCATTTGCAAGTTTTTCGTCAGTTTGATTTTGTAAGAAATGTCAGATTGTTAATTAGCACTTTTTGTCAGGTGTTAGTTTTAGTCATTTTTATTTGTGAGTTTGTAATTTTGTCAGTTTTCATTTTCACAGTTGACAGTTTCATTTTGTTATGCTCGTTTTCGTCATTTTGATAATTGAATATTGTCATTGTTGTCAATGACATTTTTGTCAGTTTTTTGCTGTTTTAGTCATTTTCAAATGTGTAAGTATTTTCATTTTCACAGTTTCGTTTTTTGTCCAAATTGCTAGTTTTCGTCAGTTTTTGTTTGTAATAATGTCCGATTGGCAATTGCATTTTGTCAGGTTTGTTAGTTTTAGTCATTTCATTATGTAAGTTTTGTCATTTTGTCAGATTTTGATTTTCACCGTTTCAAAGTTCATTTGGTTAATTGCTAGTTTTCGTCAGTTTTGATTTGTAAGAATGTTCAGATTTAATTGCATTTTTTGTCAGGTTGGTTTGTTCTCGTCATTTTCCATATTGTAAATTTTTTGCCATTTTGGTCAGATTTTTCATTTTAAACAGTTAGACAGTTTTTATTTTTGTTATTTGCTAGGTTTTTCGTCCGTTTGATATTGTAATATTGTCATTGTCAATAACATTTTGACAGTTTGCTTGTTTTAGTCATTTGTCAATTTGTCATTATTTTATTTACACAGTTTCATTTTTCAATTTGCTAGTTTTCGTCAGTTTGTTTATTGTAAATGTCAGATTGTCAATTGCTTTTTGGTCCAGTTTGTTTAATTTTAGTCATTTTCATATTGTCATTTGTAATTTGTTTTTTTTTTTTTTTTGTTTTTTGGGGTCAGTATTTCATTTTCACAGTTTGACAGTTTCATTTTGTTAATTTGCATTTTTCGTCCAATGTGCTTATTTTTCGTCAGTTATATTTTTTAAGAATCAGATTGTCAATTGCAATTTGTCCGGTTGTGTAGTTTTTAGTCATTTTCATTATTGTAAGTTTGCCATTTTGTCAGATTTTTATTTTCACAGTTTGACAATTTTTTTCTGTTAATTTGCTAGTGTTTCGTCAGTTTGATATGTAATATTGTCAGTTTTGTCATAACATTTTGTCAGTTTGGCTTGTTGTAAGTCATGTCAAATTGTCAGATTTTTCATTTTCACATTTTTCATGTGTCATTGCCTATTTTCGGCTTTGATTTGTAAGAATGTCAGATGGTCACTTGCATTTTGTCAGGTTGTTATTATAGTCCATTTTTCATATTGTTAGTTTGTCATTATGTCAGATTTTCATTTTCACAGTTTTACAGTTTTCATTTGTTAATTTGGCTAGTATTCTTTCAGTTTGATATGGTAAATTGTCAGTTTTTTGTCCATACATTTTGTAAGTTTGGCTTGTTTTAAATCATTTTCATATTGTCATGTTTTTCATTTTTACAGTTTTCCTTTTGTCAATTTGCTAGTTTTCGTCAGTTTGATTTTGTAAGAAATGTCAGATTGTAATTGCATTTTGTCAGGTTGTTAGGTTAGAAGTCCATTTTCATATTGTAAGTTTGTCATTTTTGTCAGTAATTTCATTTTCACAGTTTGACAGTTTCATTTTGAATATTTGCTTAGTTTTTCGTCAGGTTTTTGATATTGTAATATTGTGAGTTGTTCAATAAAATTGTTGGTCAGTTTGCTTGTTTTCATCATTTCAAATTGTCAATTTTTATCCTTTTCACATTTTTAATTTGTCTTTGCTAGTTTCGTAGTTGGGATATGTAATAATGTCAGTTTGTCATAACAATTTTGTAAGTTTGCTTGTTTTAAATCATGTTCATATTGTCAGTTTTTCTTTCACGTTTCATTTTTGTCAAATTGCTAGTTTGCGTCAGTTTGATATTGTAAGAATGTTCAGATTGTCAATTGCACTTTGTCAGGTTGTTAGTTTTAGTCATTTTCATCTTGAAAGTTTGTAATTTTGACAGTTTTTCATTTTCACAGAATTGACAGTTTTTGTTTTGTTAATTTGCTAGTTTTCGTCAGTTTTAATATTGTAATATGTGTCCATTTTTTCATAACATTTTGTCAGTTTTGCTTGTTTAAGTCATTTTCATATTGTCAGTCTTTTCATTTTCACAGTTTTCCTTCGTCAATTTTCTAGTGTTCCGTCAGTTGATTGTTGTAAGATGTCCAGATTGTCATTGCATTTTGGCAGGTTGTTTAGGTTTTTAGTCATTTCATATCGTAAGTTTTTTCATTTTCACAGTTTTGTTTTCATTGAAATTTGCTATTTTTCGTCAGTTTGTTTTTAAGAATGTCGATTTGACAATGCATTTTGTCCAGGTTGTTAGTTTACAGTCATTTTCATACATATGTAATTTAGTAATTTTGTCAGTATTTCAATTTTCACAGTTTTTCATTTTGTCAATTTGGCTAGTTTTCGTCAGTTTGATTTTGTAAGAATGTCAGATTGGCAAATTGCATTTTGTCAGGTTGTTAGTTATAGTCATTTCATATTGTAAGTTTGTCATTTTTCATATTTTAAATTTTCACAGTTTGACAGTTCATTTTTGATAATTTGCTAGTTTTCGTCAGTTTTGATATTGTAGATATTGTCGAGTTTGTGTCATAACATTTTGTCAGTTTTTCTTGTTTTAGTCATTTTCAAATTGTCGTTTTTTCATTTTTACATTTTAATTATGTCAATTTTGCTATTTTTTCGTAGTTTGATATTGTAATAATTGTCAATTGTCAATTGCCACTTTGTCAGGTTGTTAGTTTTATTCATTTTTATTCACAGTTTTCATTCTGTCTATTTGCTAGTTGGTTCGTATTTGATATTGTAAATGTCATTTTTGTCAATAACTTTTGTCAGTTTGCTGTGTTTTAGTTATTTTCATATTGTCATTTTTCATTTTCACAGTTTTTATTTCGTCAATTTGCTATTTTTCGTCAGTTGATTTTTGGTAAGAAGTTCAGATTGTTAATTGCATATTTGGCAGGTTGTTAGTTTTAGGTCATTTTCATATCGTAGTGTTTTACATTTTCCACAGTTTCATTTATGGGGGGGGGGAAAATCAAGCTATTTTTACGTCAGTTGATTTGGTAAGAATGTCAGATTGTCAATTGCATTTCTGTCAGGTTGATAGTTTAAGTCAGTTTCATATTGTAATTTTGTAATTTTGTCAGTATTCCTTTTCACTAGTTTGAACAGTTTCATTTTTTTATTTTGCTATTTTTCTTCAGTGATATTGTAATATTGTCAGTTTTGTCCAATAGCATTTTGTCAGTTTGCTTGTTTTTGTCATTTTTCAAACTGTCCATTTTTTTCATTTTTAACAGTTTTATTCTGTCAAGTTTGCTAGTTTTTCGTATTTTGATATTGAAAATGGTCAGTTTGTCCATAACATTTTTCAGTTTTTGCTTGTTTTAGTCCATTTTCATATTGTCAGTTCTTTATTTTCACAGTTTTCATTTTGTCAATATGCCGAGTTTTCGTCAGTTTGTTATTGTAGAATGTCAGATTGTCAATTGCATTTTTGTCACGTTGTTAGTTTTAGTCCATTTTTCCATATGGTTTTTGCCATTGCCATTTTGTCAGATTTTCATTTTCACAATTTTTCAGTTTTATTTTGTTAATTTGCTAATTTTCATCAGTTGATATTGGTAAATTGTCAGTTTGTCAATAACATTTTGTCAGTTTGCTTTGTCATTTTCAAATTGTCAGTTTTTTGTCAGTTGTCAATAACATTTTGTCCAGTTGCTTGGCATTTTCATTGTCATGTTTTTCATTTTCACAGTTCCAATTTTTTCCTCAATTTGCTAGTTTTTCGTCAGTTTGATATTGTAAGAATGTCAGATTGTCAAATTTCATTTTTTCAGGTTTGTTAGTTTTTAGTTTATTTTTATATGTTTAGTTTTGTAATTTTTGTCAGTTTTTTCATTTTCACAGTTTGACAGTTTCATTTTGTGTAATTTGCTAGTTATCGTCAGTTTGATATTGTATATTGTCAGTTTGTCAATAACATTTTTTTCGTTTGCCTGTTTTAGTCATTTTCAAATTGTCCAGTTTTTCATTTTCACAGTTCATTTTGTCAATTTGCTCGTTTTCATCAGTTTGATTTGTAAGAATGTCATATTGTTAATTGCATTTGTCAGGTTGTAGTTTAAGTCATTTCATATGTAAGTTTGTAATTGTTGTCAGTATTTCATTTTTCCGACATGTTTGACAGTTTCATTTGATAATTTTGCTAGTTTTCGTCAGTTTGATATTGTAATATTGTGAGTTTGTCAGAACATTTTTGTCAGTTTTGCTTGTCTTCTCATTTTCAAATTGTCAGTTTATCATTTTCACAGGTTTAATTATGTCAATTTGGCTAGTTTTCGTAAGTTTTATATGTAATAATGTCAGTTGTCATAACATTGGGTCAGTGTGGCTGGTGTTGTCAGTGTTCAAATTGTCCAGTGTTTTCAGTTCCCAAGGGTTCAGTTTGTAAATTTTGCTACGGTTCGTAGGGTGATATTGTATATTTCAGTTTGTCAATAACATTTTGTAAGTTTGCTTGTGGTAAGCATGGTCATCTGGCAGTTTTTTCAGTCATAGTTTCATTTTGTCAAATTGCTAGTTTTTGCGTCAGTTGATGTATTGTAAGAATGTCAGATTTCAATTGCACTTTGTTCAGGTTGTTATTTTAGTCAGTTTTCATCTTGGAAAGTTTGTATTTTTGACAGTTTTTTCATTTTCACAGATAGACAGTTTTGTTTGTTTAGATTTGCTAGTTTTCGTCAGTTAATATTGTAATAATTGTCATTTTTCAATAACATTTTGTCAATTTGCTTGGTTTAAGTCTTTTCATATGTCAGTTTTTTCATTTTCACAGTTTCATTCGTCAATTGTGCGAGTTTTCGTTCGTTTGATTTTGAAGAATGTCAGATTGTCAATGCATTTTGGCAGGTTGTTAGTTTTTATCATTTTCATTATCGTAGTTTTTCATTTTCACAGTTTCATTTTGAATTATGCTATTTTTCGTCAGTTGATTTGTAGACATGTCAGATTGACAATTTGCATTTTGTCAGTTTGTTAGTTTAAGTCATTTTTTCATATTGTAAGTTAGTAATTTTTGTCATATTTCATTTTCACAGTTTCATTTTGTCATTTGCTAGTTTTCGTCAGTTTGTTTTGTAAAGAATTCAATTGGCAATTGCATTTTGTCAGGTTGTTTAGTTATAGTCATTTTCAATATTGTAAGTTTGTCTTTTGTCCAGATTTAAATTTTCACAGTTTGACAGTTTCATGTTGATAATTTGGCTAGTTTTTTCGTCAGTTTGATATTGTAATATTGTCCAGTTTGTCAATAACCTTTGTCAGTTTTCTTGTTTTATCATTTTCCAATTGTCCAGTTTATCATTTTCAACATTTTACATTATGTAATTTGCTAGTTTTCGGAGGAGGGAGGTAATTTGGATATTGTAATAATGTCAGTTTTGGTCAATAACATTTTGTCCAGTTTGCATTTTTTAGTCCATTTTCAAATTGTCATTTTTCATTTTCACTATTCATTTTGACAATTTTGCTATTTTTCGTCATTTGATATTGTAAGAATGTCAGATTTGTCAATTGCATTTTGTCCGTTTGTTAGTTTATTCATTTTATTTTCACATTTCATTCTGTCTATTTGCTCGTTTTCGTATTTTGATATTGTAAAAAATGTCATTTTGTCAATAACATTTGTCAGTTTGCTTGTTTTATTATTTTCATATTGTCAGTTTTTCATTTCACAGTTTTTATTTCGTCAATTTGCCTAGTTTTTCGTCAGTTTGATTTTGTAAGAATGTCAGATTGGTTAATTGCATTTGGCAGGTTGGTTAGTTTTAAGTCATTTCATATCCCGTTTTAAAGTTTTACATTTTCACGTTTCATTTTGCAATCTGCTATTTTACGTCAGTTTATTTGTAAGAATGTCCGATTGGTCAATTGCCATTCTGTCAGGTTTGTTAGTTAAGTCCCCATTTCATATTGTAAGTTTGTAAATTTTGTCAGTTATTTCATTTCACTGTTTGACAGTTTCATTTTGTAATTTGCTAGTTTTCTTCTTTGATATTGTAATATTGTCGAGTTTTGTCAATAACTTTTGTCAGTTTGCTTTGTTTTTTGGGGGGGGGGGGGGGGGGGGAATTTTCAACTGTCAGTTTTTCATTTTTTTACAGTTTTTATTTCAGTCAATTTGCTAGTTTTCGTATTTGATATTGAAAAATGTCGTTTGTCACTAACATTTGTCAGTTTGCTGTTTAGTCATTTTCATATTGTCATTTCTTTATTTTCACAGTTTCATTTGGTCAATATGCTAGTTTTCGTCAGTTTGTTATGGTAAGAATGTCAGATTGTCCATTGCATTTTGTCCACTTTTGTTGTGTTTTTAGTCTTTTCATATGGTTTTTTGCCATTGCCATTTTGTTCAGAATTTTCATTTTCACAAATTTTTCAGTTTTATTTTGTTAATTTGCTAATTTTCATCAGTTTGATTGTAATATTTTCAGTTTGTCAATAACATTTTGTCAGTTTGCTTGTCATTTTTTCAATTGCAGTTTTTTTTGTCAGTTTTTCACTACCTTTTTGTCAGTTGCTTGTCATTTTCAAATTGTCAGTTGTTTCATTTTCACAGTTTTCATTTTTCAATTGCTAGTTTTCGTCAGTTTGATCTTGGTAAAAAATGTCCAGATTGTCAAATGCATTTTGTTAGGTTGTTTAGTTTAGTTATTTTTATATTGGTAGTTTGTAATTTTGTCATTTTTTCATTTTCACAGTTTGACAGTTTCCATTTTGTTATTTGCTAGTTATCGTCCAGTTGATATTGTAATATTGTCGTTTTGTCGAATAACAGAATTTTTTCAGTTAGCTTGTTTTAGTCATTTTCAAATGGCGAGTTTTGTTCATTTTCACTAGTTTCATTTTGTCAATTTGCTAGTTTTCATAGTTTTTGATATTGTAATATGACAATTTGTTCAATTACATGTTGTCCAGTTTGCTTGTTTTAGTCCATTTCATATGTCGTTTTTCATTTTCACAGTTTCATTTCAAATTTGCTATTTTACGTCAGTTTGTTTTGTAAGAATGTCAGATTGTAATTGCTTTTGTCAGGTTGTTAGTTTAAGTCATTTGCATATTGTAATTTTGTATTTTGTCAGTATTTCATTTTCACTCTTGTGACAGGTTTCATTTTGTTATTTTGCTAGTTTTCTTCAGTTTTTGAATATTGTAATATGTCAGTTTTCTATAACATTTGTGTCAGTTTGCTTGTTTTCGTCAGTTTCAAATTGTCAGTTTTTTTCTTTTCAAAGTTTCATTTTGTCAATATGCTAGTTTTTCGTCAGTTTGATTTTGTAAGAATGATCAGATTGTCAATTGCATTTGTCAGGTTGTTAGTTTTATCATTTTTATATTGTAAGTTTTGCCCCATTTTTGTCATATTTTCATTTCACAGTGTTTGACAGTTTCATTTTGATAATTGCTAGTGTTTTCGTCAGTTTTGATATTTTAATATTGTCAGTTTGTCAATAACATTTTGTCAGTTTTGCTTGTTTTTCATCATTTTCAACTTGTCATTTTTTTCATGTTTCACAGTTTAATTATGTCAACATTTTGCTAGTTTTCGTCCGATTGATATTGTAGAATGTCAGATTGTCAATTGCATTTTGTCAGGTTGTAAGTTTTAGTCTTTAAATATTTGTTTTTATTTTTCCATTTTGTCAGAATTTTCATTTTCACAGTTTGCAAGTTTTAATTTGTTACTTTGCTAGTTTCGTCATTTGATATTGTAAGAATGTCAGATTGTTCAATTTGTGCATTTTGTCAGGTTGTTAGTTTTTGTCATTTGTGCATACTAGAAATTTGTAATTTTTTGTCAGTTTTTTATTTTCACAGATTGACAGTTTTAATTTTGTTAATTTGCTAGTTTTCGTCAGTTTTGATATTGTAATAGTGTCATTTTTCAATGACTTTTGTCAATTTGCTTGTTTATTTATTTTTTCATATTGTCGTTTTTCATTTTCACAGTGTTTTATTTCGTCCATTTGCCTAGTTTTCGTCAGTTTGATTTGTAGAATGTCAGATTGTTATTGCATTTTGGCATGTTGTTAGTTTTAGTCATTTTCATATCGTAAGTTTTTTCATTTTTCACAGTTTCATTTTGAATTTGCGATTTTGACGTCAGTTTGATTTTTGTAGAATGTCGATTTCAATTGGCATTTTGTCAGGTTGTTTAGTTAATGGCATTTTCATATTGTACGTTTGTAATTTTTGTCAGTATTTCATTTTCAAGTTTGACAGTTTCATTTTTGTTAATTTGCTAGTTTTCGTCAGTTATATTTTTAATATGTCAGATTGTCAATTGCATTTTGTCAGGTTGTTAGTTTTAGTCATTTTCATATTGTTTTTGCCATTGCATTTTGTCAGATTTTCATTGTTCACAATTTTTCAGTTTATTTTGTTAATTTGCTCATTTTCGTCCAGTTTTGATATTGTAATATTGTCAGTGTTGTCATAACATTTTTGTCAGTTTGCTTGTCATTTTCAAATTGTCAGTTTTTGTCATTTGTCATAACATCTTGTCAGTTGCTTTTGTCATTTTCAAATTGTCAGTGTTTCTTTTCACAGTTTCATTTGTCAATTTGCTAGTTTTCGTCAGTTTGATATTGTAGAAGGTCAGTTTGTCAATGCATTTTGGTCAGTTGTTAGTTTAGTTTATTTTTTTATATTGTTAGTTTGTAATTTTTGTCAGTTTTTCATTTTTCACAGTTTGACAGTTTTCATTTTGTTATTTGGTAGTTATCGTCAGTTTTGATCTTGTAATATTGTCAGTTTTGTCATAACATTTTTTCAGTTTGCTTAAAGAGTTTTAGTCATTTTTCAATGCCAGTTTTTTCTTTTCACAGTTTCATTTTTCATTTGCTAGTTTCATAGTTTGTATTGAATAATGACAATTTGTCAATTACATGTTTGTCAGTTTGCTTGTTTTTAGTCATTTTCATAATTGTCCAATTTTTCATGTCACAGTTTCATTTTTGCAATTTGCTAGTTTTTCGTCAGTTTGATTTTGTATAACGTCAGATGGGCAATTGCATTTTGTCAGGTTGTTAGTTAAGTCATTTTCATATTGTGAGATTGTCATTTGTGTCAGATTTAAATTTTTTACAGTTTGACAGTTTTTCCATTTTGATTAATTTTGCTAGTTGTCGTCAGTTTTTGATATTGTAATATTGTCCGTTTTGTCATAACATTTGTTGTCAGTTTTTCTTGTTTTCATCATTTTAAATTGTCAGTTTTTCATTTTCACAGTTTAATTATGTCATTTGCTAGTTTTCGTCCGATTGATATTGTAAGAATGTCAGATGTCAATTGCATTTTGTCAGGTTGTAAGTTTTAGTCATTTTAATATGTTAGTTTTGTCATTTTGTCAGATTTTTCATTTTCACAGTTTGACAGTTTTTATTTGTTAATTTTCTAGTTAGCGTCAGTTTGTTTGTAATATTGTCCAGTTTGTCATAACATTTTTTCAGTTTGCTTGTTTTCATCATTTTTCAAATTGTCAGTTTTTCATTTTCACAGTTTAATTATGTCCAATTTGCTAGTTTTCGTTAGTTGATATTGTAAATGTCAGATTGTCATTGTCAGTTTGTCATGTTGTTAGTTTTATTCATTTTTATTTTCACGAGTGTTCATTCTGTCATTTGCCTATTTTCGTAGTTTGATATTGTAAAATGTCAGTTTGTCAATAACATTTTGTCATTTTTGCTTTGTTTTCGTTATTTTCATATTGTCAGTTTTTCAATTTCACAGTTTTATTTCGTCAATGTTGCTAGTTTCGTCAGGTTTGATTTTTGTAAGAATGTCAGATTGTTAATTGCATTTTGGCAGGTTTTTGTTAGTTTTGTCATTTTTATATCGTAAGTTTCATTTTCACATTTTCCATTTGAAATTTGCTATTTTACGTCAGTTTGCGATTTTGTAAGAATGTTCAGATGTCATTGCATTTTGTCAGGTTGTTAGTTTAAGTCAATTTTCATATTGGTAAGTTTGTAATTTTGTCAGTATTTTCATTTCACTGTTTGACGTTTCATTTTGTTAATTTGCTAGTTCTCGTCCAGTTTGTTATTGTAATATTGTCAGTTTGTCAATAACATTTTGTCTGTTTGGCTTGTTTTTGTCATTTTCAAATTGTCAGTTTTTCAGTTTTACAGTTTTTTATTCTGTCAATTTGCTAGTTTTCGTCAGTTTGATATTGTAAGAATGTCAGATGTCAAATGCATTTTGTTAGGTTGTTAGTTTTAGTCATTTTCAATATGTTAGTTTGTAATTTTGTTCAGTTTTCATTTTCCACATTTTTGACAGTTTCATTTTGTTAATTTGCTAGTTATCGTCAGTTTTGAATATTGTAATATTGTCAGAAATTGTCATAACAGTTTTTCAGTTTGCTTGGGTTTAGTCATTTTCATATTGTCGTTTTCATTTTCACAGTTTTCATTCGTCAATTTTGCTAGTTTTCGTCATTTTATTTTTGTAAGAATGTCATATTGTTAATTGCATTTGGCAGGTTTGTTAGTTTTTATTCATTTTCATATCGTAAGTTTTTTCATTTTCACAGTTTCATTTTGAAATTTGATATTTTTACGTCCCCAGTTTTGGGATTTTGTAAGAATGTCCAGATTGTCAATTGCATTTGTCAGGTTGTTAGTTTAAGTCTTTTCATATTGTAAGTTTGTAATTTGTCAGTATTTTCCATTTTCCAACTGTTTGACAGTTTTATTTTTGTTATTTTGCTAGTTTTCGTCAAAGTTTGATATGTAATATTGTCCAGTTGTCTAATAACATTTTGTCAGTTTTGCTTGTTTTTTGTCATTTTCAAATTGTCAGTTTTTTCATTTCACTATTTCATTTTGACATTTGCTAGTTTTTCGTCAGTTTGGGGGGGATATTGTAAGAATGTCAGATTGTCATTGCAGTTTTGTCAGTTTGTTTATTTTTATATTCATTTTTATTTTCACAGTTTCATTCTGTCAATTTGCTAGTTTTCGTAGTTTGATATTGTCAAATGTCAGTTTGTCCAATAACATTTTTGTCAGTTTGCTTGTTTTAGTTTATTTTTTCATATTGTCATTTTGTTCAGTTTCACAGTTGTTATTTCGTCAGTTGCTGTTTTCGTCAGTTTTGATTGTAGAATGTCAGATTGTTAATTGCATTGTGGCATAGGTTGTTAGTTTTAAGTCATTTTCCTATCGTAAGTTTTTCATTATTCACAGTTTCATTTTGAATTTGCTATTTTTCGTCAGATTGATTTTGTAAGAAAGTCAGATTGTCAATTGCATTTTGTCAGGTTGTGTAGTTTAATTCATTTTTCATATTGTAAGTTTTAAATTTTGTTCAGTATTTCATTTTTCACTGTTTGACAGTTTCATTTGTTAATTTGCTAGTTTTCTTCAGTTGATCATTGTAATATTTGTCAGTTTGTCAATAACATTTGTCAGTTTGCTTGTTTTTGTTCCATTTTTTTTTGTTTTTTTGTTTTTTGTGTTTTTTACCCCAAATATTGTCCAGTTTTTTATTTTCACGTTTCATTTTGGTACAAATAAATGCTAGTTTTCGTTCATTTGGTTAATGTAAGATGTCAGATTGTCCAATTGCATTTTGTTAGGTTTGTTATGTATTAGTCATTTTCATATTGTACTTTTTGTAATTTTTGTCAGTATTTCATTTTCAGCAGTTTTGACAGTTTCATTTTTTGTTAATTGACTAGTTTGTCGAGGGTCAGTTTGATTTTTAAGAATTGTCCAGAATTGTCAATTGCATTTTGTCATATGGTTTAGTTTTTTAGTCATTTTCATATTGTTTTTGCCATTTGCCATTTGTTCAGATTTTTCATTTCACATTTTTCAGTTTTTATTTTGTTAATTTGCTATTTTTCCGTCAGTTTGATAGTGTAAGATGTCAGTTTTTCAATAACATTTGTCAGTTTGCTTGTCATGTTTCAAATTGTCATTTTATTTGTCAGTTTGTCATAACATTTTGTCATTTTGCTTGTCATTTTCAAATTGTCAGTTTTTCATTTTCCACAGTTTCATTTTGTCATATTTGCTAGTTTTCGTCAGTTTGATAATTGTAAAATGTCAGATTGTCCATCACATAATTTGTCAGTGTGTTAGTTTTAGTTATTTTTTATTGTTAGTTTGTAATTTTGTCATTTTCATTTTCACATTTGACAGTTTCATTTTGGTCAATTTGCTAGTTTTCGTATTTTTGATATTGTAAAATGTCAGTTTGTCATAACATTTTGTCAGTTTTGCTTGTTTAGTATTTTCATCTTGTCAGTTTTTTATATTTCACAGTTTCATTTTGTCAAATATGCTAGTTTTTCGTCAGTTTGTTATTGTCGAATGTCAGATGTCAATTGCAGTTTGTTAGGTTTTTCTTATTAGTCCATTTTCATATTGTAATTTGTAAATTTTGTCAGTATTTCATTTTCACAGTTTTGACAGTTTCATTTTTTGTTAATTTGCTAGTTTTCGTCAGTTTGAATTATTGTAATATTGTCAGTTTTGTCAATAACATTTTGTCATTGTTGCTTGTTTCATCATTATCAAATTGTCAGTTTTTTCATTTTCACAGTTTAATTATGTCATTGCTAGTTTTCGTCCGATTGATATTGTAAAATGTCAGATTGTCAATTGCATTTGTCATGTTTTATTAGTTTATTTTTATATTGGTTGAGTTTGTAATTTGGTCCCAGTTTTTGGGAAAATTTTCACAGTTTGACAGTTTCATTTTGTTAATTTGCTAGTGATCGTCAGTTTGATTATTGTTATCTTGTCAGTTTGTCCAATACATTTTTCAGTTTGCTTGTTGTTAGTCATTTTCAATTGCCCAGTTTTTCATTTTCACAGTTTCATTTTATTCATTTGCTAGTTTTCATAGTTTGATATTGTAATACTGACAATTTTTCATTTACATGTTGTCAGTTTGCTTGTTTTTAGTCATTTTCATGTTATTGTCAGTTTTTTCGATTTTTCACATTTCATTTCGTCAATTTGCTAGTTTTCGTCAGTTTTGTTTGTAATAATGTCATATTGTTAATTGCATTTTGGCCGGTTGTTAGTTTTAGTCATTTTCATATCGTAAGTTTTTCAGTTTCAAAGTTTCATTGAATTTTGGATATTTTACTGTCAGTTTTTGATTTTGTAGCAATGTCCAGATTGTCAATTGCATTTTGTCAGGTTGTTTAGTTTAAGTGCATTTTCATATTGTAAGTTTGTATTTTGTCAGTATTTCAAATTTTCATCTGTTTGACAGTTTTCCATTTTGTTATTTTGCTGTTTTTCTTCAGTTTGATATTTTAATATTGTCAGTCTTGTCAATAACATTTTGTCAGTTGCTTGTTTTTTGTCGTTTCAAATTGTCAGTTTTTTTCATTTTTACAGTTTTATTCTGTCAATTTGCTAGTTTTCGTATTTTGATATTGTAAAATGTCAGATTGTCAATATCATTTTGTCCATTTTGCTTGTTTTTAGTCATTTTCAAATTGTCAGTTTACATTTTCACAGTTTTATTTCGTCAATTTGCTAGTTTTTCGTCAGTTTGTTATTGTAAGAATGTCACATTGTCAATTGCATTTTGTCCAGTTGTTAGTTTAGTCATTTTCATATTGTCAGTTTGTAATTTTGTCAGTATGTCATTTTCACAGTTTGACAGTTTCATTTTGTTAATTTGCTAGTTTTCGTCAGTGTGATATTGTTATATTGTCAGCTTGTCAATAACATTTTGTCAGTTTGCTTGTTTTAGTCATTTCAAATTGTCAGTTTACATTTTCACAGTTTTATTTCGTCAATTTCCTAGTTTTCGTCAGTTAGATTTTGTAAGAATGTAAGATTGCCAATTGCATTTTGTCAGGTTGTTACTTTTAGTTATTTTCATTATGTAAGTTTGTCATTTTGTCAGATTTTCATTTTCACAGTTTCAAAATTTCATTTTGTTATTTTGCTAGTTTTCGTCACTTTGATATTGTAATATTGTCAGTTTGTCAATAACATTTTGTCAGTTTGCTTGTTTTAGTCATTTTCAAATTGTAAGTATTTCATTTTCACAGTTTCGTTTTGTCAAATTGCTAGTTTTCGTCAGTTTGTGTTTGTAAGAATGTCCGATTGTCAATTGCATTTTGTCAGGTTGCTTGTTTTAGTCATTTTCAAATTGTAAGTTTTTCATTTTCACAGTTTCATTTTGTCAATTTGCTAGTTTTCGTTAGTTTGATTTTGTAAGAATGTTAGATTGTCAATAGCAATTTGTCAGGTTTTTAGTTTTAGTCATTTCCATATTGTTAGTATTTTATTTACACAGTTTCATTTTTCAATTTGCTAGTTTTCGTCAGTTTGTTATTGTAAGAATGTCAGATTGTCAATTGTATTTTGTCCAGTTGTTAGTTTTAGTCATTTTCATTATGTAAGTTTGTCATTTTGTCAGATTTTCAGTTTCACAGTTTAAAAGATTCATTTTGTCAATTTGCTAGTTTTTCGTCACTTTGATATTGGAATATTGTCAGTTGTCAATAACATTTTGTCAGTTTGCTAGTTTTCGTTAGTTGATTTTGAAAGAATGTCAGATTGTCAATTGCATTTTGTCAGGTTGTTAGTTTCAGTGATTTTCATTATGTAAGTTTGTCATTATGTCAGATTTTCATTTTCACAGTTTCAAAGTTTCATTTTGTTATTTTGCTAGTTTTCGTCACTTTGATATTGTAATATTGTCAGTTTGTCAATAACATTTTGTCAGTTTGCTAGTTTTAGTCATTTTCATTTTGTAAGTGTGTCATTTTTACAGTTTCATTTTGTCAATTTGCTAGTTTTCGTTAGTTTAATTTTGTAAGAATGTCAGATTGTCAATGGCATAGTGTCAAGTTGTTAGTTTTAGTCATCTTTATTATGTAAGTTTGTCATTTTGTCAGATTTCATTTTCACAGTTTAAAAGATTCATTTTGTTATTTTGCTAGTTTCGTCACTTGATATTGTAATATTGTCAGTTTGTTAATTGCATTCTGTCAGGTTGTTAGTTTAAGCCATTTTCATATAGTAAGTTTGTAATTTTGTCAGTATTTCATTTCACTGTTTGACAGTTTCATTTTGTTAATTTGCTAGTTTTCTTCAGTTTGATATTGTAATATTGTCAGTTTGTCAATAACATTTTGTCAGTTTGCTGTTTGTCATTTTCAAATTGTCAGTTTTTCATTTTCACAGTTTCATTTTTTCAATTTGCTAGTTTTCGTCAGTTTGATATTGTAAGAATGTCAGATTGTCAAATGCATTTTGTCAGGTTGTTAGTTTTAGTTATTTTTATATTGGTAGTTTGTAATTTTGTCAGTTTTTCATTTTCACAGTTTAACAGGTTCATTTTCTTAATTTGCTAGTTATCGTCAGTTTGATATTGTAATATTGTCAGTTTGTCAATAACATTTTTCAGTTAGCTTGTTTTAGTCATTTTCAAATGCCAGTTTTTCATTTTCACAGTTTCATTTGTCAATTGCTAGTTTTCATAGTTTGATATTGTAATAATGACAATTTGTCACATTACATATTGT